>JASZXU010000209.1:0-31089 GCA_035521515.1 Phenoliferia sp. Uapishka_3
CTAAACCTGACCTCACAAGTCTTGAGTTGAATTACAAGATTTCAGCTAGACGAGCCCCATGCACCGTTGCGTGGCCGGCACAGCTTGTCCACTAATATTACCCAAAGAAAAGTCTGACATTGCAAGCAGGGAAGTAGAGACATCTGCTAGACACTCGCAAAGTGGTATCTGCGGTCTACTTGAAGGGAGAAGAAAAAATCCTAACCTGAAAAATTCCGCTAACCTCAGAAAATCCGCGGAGTTCAAGAATTTACAAGGGGGTCCCTGAGGCGTGCCATAGGCCTCGAGGGACCAGGGATCGCAGAGACGACTTTCAATTCGATTGTCAAGTGCGATCTTGACGTGCGAAAGGAGCTTTTCAACAATATTGTACTTTCAGGAGGAACGACAATGTGCGTATTTGCAATCGCTTTTGCTTCAAATACCCCTGATCACGTTCGGTAATTTACAATGACAGGTACGCTGGAATCGCGGATCGAGTCCAAAGGGAGATTCAATTGCTGGCTCCTTCCACGGTCAAAGTGAGTACGAGTCTCACGGTTTATCCTCAAGTTGCTCACTGAGGTCTGTTATACTGTCAGGTCAAAATCACAGCGCCTCCCGAGAGGTTAGTCACTAACCTCGCCCGTCGCCTTTGCGAATGTGCTGTACTGACGCCACTCATTCCCAGAAAATACTCTGGTAAGCTACTTGTTCATCCGCATTTGGATTTGCCTCTCAGTACTAACCCAAACTCAATAGTTTGGATCGGCGGAAGTATCCTCGGCTCCCTGTCGACGTTTCAACAAATGTGAAGTACGCTCTTCAAACTCAACCGTCCGAAGGCGCTCTTGTTCTAATACCAAACCATTTCTGTCATTGATAGTCAGCAAGCAAGAATATGACGAGTCGGGACCCTCCATTGTGCACCGCAAAGTACGCCCCACCTTCACTCTCCGTGAGCATTACTGCAAATTGCAGGACTGACGCTCCCAAATTAAGTGCTTCTGAGCAAAATCGGCTTAGCGATGGTGCGCACCGTGCATATGCTAGGTCTGCTTCGGACTCTCGTGCAATGATGATTGGGCTACACACCAGACTCCGGGCTGTCGAGTATCGATTCCGGCTCCTGCCAAGTCCACGGTTCCTAAGCATTTATACAACATATCAACGTCCTGAGAATCCTAAACCGCATCTTCGGCCTTGGCCTTTCCCTTCCCGTCCTCCAGTCTGACCTCCTCCACTCGCGCAACCAGCTCTTCCAGCCCATCCTCGCCCCTCTTCTTTCCACTCTGAGCGTGCCCACTGACTCCCTCCTTTTCCTCTCCCCTCCGTCGCAATTCATCCTTATCAGCCTCTACACGCTCCAATGTTTCCTCAATTGTTTCCTCACTCGCCTCCTCCCTAGTAGCCTCCCAAACTTTCGCCGCCTTCTCCACCAACTCCTTCAGCTCCTTCCCCCACCCACAAAGTTCCGCCAGTCTCTTAGTACCTTCATCACACCCTCCCAGCCATTTCACATCCCTAATCCCCTCCGGTCTCCTCGTTCTCCCATCAAAATCGAATCCTTCCACACTTGGCGCTTTTCGACCTCCGACTGTGGCGGGATATTTTCCACGAGGAGCTTCTCCGACTGTCTCGAGGTTTATTAGGAGACGAGGACATGAAGCGGGGACACTGTCGATGAGTGAGGCGAAGGGCTGGACTGTTAAAGATGTGCCGAGAACGATGAGGAGGTCGGCTGATTTAAGGTCCTGCAGAAGGTGAGAGATGTACGAATGAGTGGTATTCTGCAAAAATCAAAGTAGAGAGAGAAGGTTACAGATAGACGATCGAAGAAACGTTTGGGCAGGCCTTCGCCGAAGAAGACAATTTTTGGTTTGACCTAATTTCCAAGCGGGAGTACACTCGTTCAGCTAAGACAGAGGATTTGCAGGTGGGAAGTGTACAAAGACTCACGAGTGCGCCTTTGACACCCTTGCACTTTGCCTCCTCACATCTCACAACTGCACCTAGCTCAATCTGAGGCTTGATCTCCTCTTTTGTATATTGCCTATGACAATTTAGACATTCGGCCGAAGCAAAAGAGCCTGCATTGGAGGGTGTTAGGAAGGAAAAAGAGCAGCGGGGATCCAAAAATGGACCTACCGTGGGCCTCAATCACAGACTCGTCGTCGAGTCCAGCGATGCGCTCTAAAGTGTCGATATTTTGCGTGAACCTGGGTTTCCCGGCATTAGTCTGGCCCGAGGGTGCTCAGCTGTAGAATGAGTAACTCACACAGCTTTCAGAATCTTTTTCATACTGAGAAGCTTGAAAAAGTAATGCGTGGGAGTAGGCTTGAAGTTTCCAGGGTACAACTCTTTGCTCAGAGCGAAAAAGGCCTCGGGATTGTCGACAAAGTAGTCGATGTCAAATATAGCTTCAGGACTGTTGCAAAAGAAGAGTGCGCCTTCAGCTTTCACTTGCGCAGGCTGGGAGGATCCGAGTGGCGTTACTATGGCAGCTGTAAACGGACAGTGTCAGGCTTCAAGCGTCAAAATATGGTAGACAACATAGCTCACTTTGTATTTCTCTAGGTTGGCATACAATCCTGTCTCTGGAGATCGAAAGTCCGGACTGATCACCCCCACCCAGTTGAAGTCTCAGCATTCATCCCGCGCGCCACCAATCCCACCGCCTAGTCCTGAATGCACTTACATTCCAGCGGATGTGCTGATACCAGCCCCAGCCTAGCGCCAACACGAAGAGTGCTCAGCGTGATACTCTTGTCCCCAAACACAAACGGGAGACCGCACCATGACCACCACATTCTTGACTTTACCGTCCCTAATCAGCTCTGCCACATCTTCCAGTCTTGGCACTCCACCTCCTCTTACGTTCGGGAAAGTTTTGGCGACCTTCGTCGGCAAGGTGGGTGACATGAAACTGGAAAACAAGGAGGACAAGCGGGAGCCAGTTTGGAGCGGCAGAGGAGGAGGAGGAGGTGGGGAAAAGGACGATGAAGAACCGAGGAGATCGGAAGATGTAAGCGAGGAAAAATCAACGTCGAATGTTGGTGATCCCAGTCTGCTCGTGTGGGGGGATGAGTGGTTGCCAAAGCACACAAGCGGTCGGACGGATCAGCCATAATCATTCTCCGTAGATACATCCCGCCTGTCCTTTTGGATTCATAAATTGTTACAATATTCCTTTCGGTGATGACAAGAATCATGAAGTTGAAGTTGAAGTGTTTTTGATTATCAAAAGCTAAATGAATAACTACCGGTGAAGCGATTTAACGAGCCTGGACAGTCGGACTACTTGCCTTGACACTTGGCTTTCGGTCGAACGCCTGTGAAGGCTTCTGTGCATTCCCACACTTCTACCATCATCTGCGACCATGCATCTACGACCATCTTCACCCCATCACCCCATTGCTCTCCATCACCGCGCATCAACAAGAACGTCTGCCTCCACTATCGTTAACGATCAATCTGTTCCCAAACATCGATGTCGATGGCTCCGCTTGTTGGGGAGGAGGGAAGGCGAGCTTTAACGAAGTTGGCGCGTCCCGGTTAATTCGGTTGGCAGGATAACAGTTCAAGGCAAGTGGATCATGCGGGCAAAGACGTCGGGATCCGCTTCGGCTCGTCGGCAGGGGATAGGTGTGGGGGAACGGTGGGGGAAATTGCGTCCGCCAAAGGGGGACCGCATGAAAATACCCGGACACCACCTATTCGCAGTCCACCTGCTCGTCGATAACCCACAGAGCAACTTGGCATCTTGGCAAGGCCTCTCAAGATTAACACCTTCGCGACGGCACTCAGCACTACCAGTCACTTCCGGCACGGTTCCCCACCGGGTTCCCCAGAAATAGACTCGTAGCTGTCAAGGGACTCCACGTAATCTGCGTTGGGGGCCGCCGAAACGATGCCGCCGCAGGCGACCACCCTCCATCGATTTTAAAGCCCTCTCAGCAAATCATCTCCGCTCCTTTTCCGCTTCTACAAATTCGCCAGTGGACTTGGCCACCCTCTCTTCCCGCTCTCGCCTTCTTCTCAATCGTCTTTTGTTCCACTCTTTCCCCTTCACCTCCACAATCTCCGTCCTTCCGCGCCTCCGGCCGACTTTTACAAACAGGATGGACGAGATCACCGACTTGAAGGTGGACACTGCTGGCATCAAGACCGATGGGGTCGAAGCAATTGAGGTTGCTTTTGATCACGAGGATCCAGACAACCCTCAAGAAGGCTGGTCTGCTACGAAGCGTTGGCGGGGTAAGTTGTATATGCTGTTTCGGGTGTCACGCTTCCTGTCTACTGACGAAGTGTCTGATTTATGACACAGTACTCGCAATCGCCTTGTTCATTACTTTCACCTCGACTTGTGAGGATTCTCAGCCTCCATTGACATATCTCCCCTGCTGACTTTTTTTGGCGGCCTCGAATTCGCAGTCAACTCGGCCGCGCAAGGCAGCACGTCAAAGGGCTTCCGCGTGGAGCACCACGATGTCACCTCAGAGGTGTACTTGACTTCGAACTTTGCTTGTGTGTACTTTGGAGTCTCGACGGAAACTGGAGACACTTAAACTGAGCGTCCGTCCCACAGATCAGCTGATGTTGGGTGTTGGGCCTCTGTTTCTCGCACCTCTTAGCGAGACGTATGGTCGCCGCCCGATGCTTGTCGTTCTATCCTTCATCATCATGCTTCTGTTCTTACCGCAGGCCTTGGCCCCAAAGTGAGAAATTTTTCCCTTTCCCTCCGTAGCTCCTTTCCCTGCTGACTCGGTATGCCGGCACAGCTTCGCTTCCATCCTCGCAACACGATTCTTTCAAGGTGCGTATTCTCGCAGTATGTTTTCGTGTCTCTTTGACTGACATGTGGCAGCACAGGTATTTGTGGAAGCGTCGAGGGCCCGGTGGTGGCTGGAATCGTCGCGGATTTGTTCAAGAAGAGGAACCGTGGAACGGCGATGGGAACTTTTGTTGTGATGGTCTAGTAAGCAATCTTTCTTATCGACTTCTGCTACCTGTCAACTGACTTTGTACCACTAGTGCTGGCAATGGTCTTGGTCCAACATGCGCCAACTGGATCGTAAGCTTTCAACTTTGAGACTGAAACTTTCCGCGCAACAACGCTGATCCAGATCTATGAAGGCCTACAAAGTCAACTGGCACTGGGTATGTGGTCATAAAATGTTGACGAGACCTCAAGCTAACCTATCCATCTTTAGGTCTACTGGCTTCAAATGATCATGGGTGGCGTAGCGTTCCTTTTGATTTTCTTTTTCCTGCCCGAGACGTAAGAATTTATCCCTATTCATTGGGCTGCCATGTTTGACGTTCTGCATTCTCAGACGTGGAATCTTGATCCTTGAGAAGCGCGCGGATGCGCTCACAAAGGAGACTGGCAAGCCGCACTACATTCGAGGAGCGGACTACATCGAATTGGCAACTTTCGCGGAGCGAGTCAAGATTTCACTCACTCGTCCTTTGATTTACCTTTTCACCGAACCCATCGTCGCAATCATGGCAATGTGGATCGGAACTGCTTGGGGTGGTGAGTGGCTGAAGTACACTTCAGAAGGTACAACACGCGGGCTGACTATTTCATTTAGTCGTTTTCCTACTTATCGGAGCCGTCGCGTAGGCTTATATCACTTCACATTCGATCTCTGTGGGCTAAACTTTCTTTACGCAGGCATGTTTTCACAGAAACCTACGGCTTCAACCAGGGCTCGGCGTCTTCCATCCTCGCCTGTGGCCTTATCGGTGCCATTTTCGGATGGTTTACCAACGAGTTCATACAAGAGCGCATCTATAGGAACGCTGTCGTCAAGGGTGGTGGAAAGGCGGAACCCGAAGTGAGGCTTTATTCGAGTGCCATTGGTGGCATTCTTTTTGCTGTAGGAGCTTTCGGCTTTGCGGGAACGTGAGTGGGAGTCATTCAGAGAGATTCTAGACAGCAGCTAGAACCATTTTCTTCGACAGTGCCAGGCCTTCGGTTCATTGGATTGCCCCCGCTATCTTCATCACCGTCGCAAACTTTGGCCTTTGTAAGTTTGCTTCCAACTTACGTTCAGTACAAATTACTGATAGAATCCCGTAACAGACACGGTGTATCTCGCCACGTATAATTATCTTTCAGACGTGTACGACCAGTACTCGTCTTCAGCGCAAGCAGCTCAGTCGCTTCTTCGTGGCGTTCTGGGAGCTTGCTTTCCCTTCTTCGGCATCATGTCAGTCTTCGTCAGCCTTCTGAATCTTTTCAGTATAATAATAACTCGAACAAATGTTTACAGCATGTATGACAAACTCACGTTCCAATGGGCTTCCACTCTCGTCGGCTTCGTTGCTTTGGGCTTTGCCACAATCCCGTGGTTGATGTTCCGATGTAAGTCTGCTGGACGCTACTCCCTTCCAGCGATTCACTCACTTCTTCTTAACAACAGATGGGCCCACTCTTCGTGCCCGCTCGAAGGTCGCAGTCCAGCTTTCTCACGCGGAAGGCATGGTCATCCCCGACGACTCCCCGGCAGTCTAATGATTAAAGACTTTTGATTTTGATATTGGATGTATATGTTGTACCGTACTTGCTTAACGTCTGAAATGTCGCAACCAGTTATTTCGCGGCAGGCTTTCCTCCATACATACTTCAGAGTAGGATCTGCCATCACTTGTCACGCTACATTTCCTGCTCGTCCTAAATCGCAACTCGAGTGTCTGGGCTGTCGGCTCAAAGGTTTGACGCTATAAGATCAGATGACCCGCCTCGAACCTTGAACGTTGAAGCTGACGTCTTTCTCGTGACGAGTACCATCGGGCCATCGGCTCTGAAGAAAAGCGGCTCCAGACTAGTTGTTTTCAGGAACTCAATTGACGCTTGACGAAACTTGGTGAATACTACGAAGCACCTTTCGGTCATTTCAGCCGTGTCGAATAGTTTTGTCAGAGAGGTGGCGGCAAACTTGAACAGCAATTCAAACCGACGAGCTTCCCGCGATGCTTCGGCAGGTCGCTCTCATGATGCATGAATCCTCATGTCCAGTCTACGTGCCATGGCAGCTCGAACCCCCTGGCCGTGGGTCCTTGTAAATAGTGCAATGCCTCTAAGGCCCTTCATTCCCATTTATCAAACAGTCCAACTGTGACGCAATAGATGGGGGGAACTTGAACGAATCGAGGAAGGGTGCGAACCTAATCAAGACCGACCGAGTGCTCTCTTTCAGCGCTGCTCATCCAAATCATCAGCAAACGGTGGCAAAATTCTAGAAAAATATCAGCTTACCTTCAGTAACTGGGACTATTTGCTCCTCGATCTGGGTCCGCAGGCCTGCGCGCTCCAGCTCGCTGGCGTCCAGCCTCAACGCAACAGCGAGATTCTCGAGCGCAGCCAGATATCGAACGAAAGCCTCGAGAATTCTAGGAATATCGCGTTGAGCCACTCCGTACGGGTCTTCTTCCAGCGAAGCGCAAACGAGGTCGGAAAGAGCTGTCGCAGTCCGTGTCAGCGGAAGCCAGGTGAAAGCTGTTCGGGAAACTCACCTTGCGTCGCCCAGACCGCGATTCGAGTGTTACCAACACAAGACTCCACCAAAACTCTTGGGTTTCTGCCCAGTAATCCCGTCACCGCGGGCGATTGCCACTCCACTGGAAATTGCCGGAGTACTCGAGTCGCGAAAGGCGGCGATATTGTCTCTGTTGGGGGGATGACTGGCGCCGAGGTGCCTGATACAGCCGTACCAGCAGAAGCGTCAGAGCCGAAGGGGCTGCGTTGGTTGACCGACGAAGAAGGGGCGGCCAGGGCGGATGATGCGGCAGCTGGGGAACCAGGCGCACGCGCAGGAGTCAAGAGTTTGTCGAGGAGGGACTTTTCGGTGGGGCGGAAGACGTTCTCCTTTGAAACGGGGGAAGAAGGAGATGCGGTCGAAGGCCGTGGACTCGGCGGTACGGAGGTCTCTTGAGGAGCTGGGGACCACTCGTCTTAATATGCTGGCAGTGAAGAGAAGCGGGACTTGCAAACTCACGCTGAATAACTCCTCGTCCTTTGGCTCGCTGCAGCTCCGTACCAATAGATTTGAGGCACTCTCTTGATAAAGCCTGCCACGCCCCTCCGACGCCGCCCTCTGTTTTGGTGTCCATGAAAATTCCTTTGCGCCGAGCCGCATCGTTTGCGCTAAGAGTCCGCAGTTCGAGATAGGCAAAGTGCTGATAGCGATTTATACGTCAATGGTGCTGGTCTTAATGCAGTGACACGAATCACTCACCTGAAAGTAAGGGTCTGGTGAAGCGAGTCCTGAAAGCAACGATTGGTTGACGTTCGAGGCGAAATGTGAAACGAGCATCGGCTGCATCAACGCAGAATGTCAAGCTTGGAACTCTGCAAGTAAACTGAATTACTCGCACCTGCGTAGCGTAAACTTCGAAGCAGATGTGGGCCATCTCCCACATAGTCGCAGTGAGAAGGGAACTGGCTATTGCTCTCAGCGGCAAACTCAGCGAAATGGTGGCGTTTTCCTTGAAGAAAGAATAAAGGTATTGGCTGTGTCCAGCATTTCCGTCAGCGACCGTGACCGAAGCTCCTACAGCTACTCCTCTTACCGGGTCCAGTTGCTCGCCAAATATACCACAGAAAAGCGAAGAGCGCGCATACGGAGGAGCATGTATCCGAAGTAGAAAATTACATCGAGGGCGATGACTTGGACGAAGAGGGTGGGCAGGCGTTTCGTCGCACGAGCTGAGAGGCGCTCTGGAATAGATTGCTAGAAAAAGGGAATCAGAATCTCATCTGAAAATCATAGTGGATCAAGGGACTAACGTGAGAGGCCTGATCGAAGTGTATTTGAGATTTGTGTTGAATAATGTGGAGAATCGAGGCGACGGCGGCCAGAATTGTGTGTTGAATAGCTAGGAAGACGAAGCGCTCATTGAGCTGAAGCGCATCTCGTCTAGTAAAAGCCAGATTAAGTAGGCCTAACGATCAATAGCAGCCGCTGAAAAAGAGGCTCACCCTTTATGAACGAATGTCAACCCAAGTCGCGAAGCATCCGAGAGATGCGTCGCGCATCCGAGGTACAGAGCCAAGCTGAAGGCAGCCCCGACCAGATGATAAAGGAAGACAAAGGAGGCTGAAGGTTGTAAGAGGAGACCCAGCGAGTCAAAGAGGGTCAATGACGGCGGTGAGCTCACTGGACGGAGAGGACGTCCTCGTTAGCTGGACTTCAGGCTTCCTTCCTTTCACCCAGACGCACTTGTGAGTGTTCTACTTCGCAAAATGAAGATAGGTGCTGTCCCAATGATTGCTACGAAGCCAAAGCCGATGGCAGAGAATTGAAACAAGCTGGCTGTAGACATTGCTAGAGTTTAGCAAGTAAAGGTGGGCGCGCAGGCGGCGACTGGACGTACCGAAAGGCTTAGAGGGGTCAAACGTTGCGAAGTACATTGATGCTACTGCAACGAGTGCAGTAACACGCAACATGTGCCGGCGGCGGTCGGCCAACACGACCTGAGTGGGGAGGGACATTTGTTAGCTCCGCCCTTGGATACGAGCGCTCCCGTGCGTACCTTGCAAAGAAGGGAGTAGTCATCGGAGGCTGGTTGTTGTCCAAGCGCTGTAGTGCGCAGAGTCGCCGGGGATGGCGTCGAGGGAAGCGCGTTTGTTTGAACTTGCACTTGAGCGGCAAACTGAGGAACGACAGAGCGATCTCTTTGGACTGCGAGCGTGTTCATCTTTTCCACAGTCCCTGTCGCTGAAGTTGCTCAGCTCGTGCGGCCGACGTTCGGATATGTGGGGGTGTGCGTTCGAGAGCAAGAGGACCCGGCAACTTTCTGTACTTCAACTTTTGACTTGCGCCACTACTTTTGCTTCTCGCGTCCATCATTGTTATTTGACAATGTCAACTACTTCTCCTCCTACTCTTTCACCAACCCTTGCGCTCGATCTCCGCCTGAGGTTCCTCTCGACTCTCCTCACAGGCTCTCTTGCTCCCTCTCGCAATCAATCCGACGCAATCTCACTTACCCGACGCGCGGACCTCATCCAAGCCAGACTCAAGGAAGCACTAGACACTGGTGGGGGAGGCGATGCTGTCAGGCGTTTTGTACAAGGCTGTAAGAGTGCTACTGCCCGGCCCTTGCGGTCCATCGTAGCTAACGTGTCTTGGGGCTTACAGATGAACTCAACGCGCCATTGCTGAGATTACCACCAGCGCCAAGCTTGGCTCTCGAAGAAATGTCGCCCCAAGCGAAGGTTGCACTGATACTCGAATCTGAAGGGGAGATTCGACAGCTGGAGCGCGAGCTGAGGGAAGTGGAAACGCTGGAGCATCGCGGAGTCGTCGGAAGCGGAAATCTGGCCGGTGAGCTCTCTTTTTGTTTGCGAAACTTCTTCAATTATTACTGAAGCTACTTGATTGCCATCAGACCACGAAGGATTGAAACCAGCGCTCGCTGAAGTCAAAGCGAACGTGACGCCTCAAATCACCTCTTATTCTTCTCTCGAGGCGCGCACTAATGCTTTACTGTCTCGATACAATGAATATGTACGTCAATGTGGTCCCGTTTACTTTGCTTCTAGCGTCCGAAGCATCTAACCGAGACACAACTTGTGCTATGCAGATTGACACTCTTTCGGAAATCTTTATATCTTGGAACGACATCATTTCTTCGGCTGAAGAAGAAATCACAAAGCTTGAGAAGGAACGATTCAAGGGCGAGGATATATCGTGAAACCTTTATTGTTTGTTTCTCTTTCCACTCCATGTCTACAACGTCACATTGCACATCCGAATACCCCAGGCCCTACTCCAATACCCATACCCATTTGTTCATCCGTTGAGACTTGCAAAAGCAGTTTAGTCTCCCTTGATGTGTTGATTTCTTTTGGCCTTCTCGGTGCAAATTATCTCTGGTCCACAGACGGCCTTGAACGGCTCGCCTTTTTTAGCAGCGACTACCGTAATGCGAGCGGCGCGCGAGGCCCAGGCTTCATATACCGGTAATGCTGTGTTCCGCTATATATAGTGATAAACGAATCACTCAACCCGCAGATACTCGTCGAAAGCGCGCCGGACGAAACGAGAGCGTGTGCGTTGGGGGGAGAGGCGGTCTCACCGTCTCTGGGAAACCCCACTCTTTGCAGGCAGTCTTTTTCTTACATTATACTCGATGACGATGTGATTCGTCGTTCTTAATTCTAGATCGCGTCTCCTTTGGTCAAAGTAGGAAGCATCGCGTACATCGCGTTGTCCTCGTACTTGCCATCGTGGATGTCATCCTTCATCAAGGGGCGACTGTCATCTCCGTCTCTGCACTTTGTCGCGATCCGCCAAACGGCCCAAGATCCGTAACTACATTCGGGAAAGGTTTCAGAACTCGGACCTAGCAAGAAGATCGGAAAAAGTGAGGACTTACATTTGAGTCAGAAGAAGGAGGATGGAGACGACGCAAATGATCACACTAAAGTAGACATCCTCTGGACGTTCGGTATTGTGAACCAGCTTGATGGCCCACCAGACAATGAGATACGTGGCGAACGTTACTTTAACGACCCTGGATCAAACATTCAGGTCAGATTAGCCTGGTCTCACAATTCACAAGGCTGCGAGTGAGTGGTCTCGCACATTGTTTGCACGGCGGCAAACTTCAAAACTAGTCGAGTGACTCTTTCCGGATAGCGCATACGATCTAAATGGTCAAAGTGTCAGTGGGGCTTCGAAGACAGGAAGACTTTATTTAACTCACACATAAAGAGGCCGATGAAGACACTTTGCTCAGTCGTCGCCTGATGATCGGGCAAGTCAGCATGCTCTGAATAACTTGCTTTCGGTAGGAATCTCACCTGAAGTAACCACAGGAATCCAACTGTGACAGTAGCCGGGTGGTCTGAGAATGAGGTTAGAACGAGGTGGCTTGCCGGCAGCCCCACCTGAAGACTCACAACCAGCAGTGAGATCAACAAAAACTGAGATGATGGCAAGAAGAGTCTGTACAAGAGATGTGTGAGTATTAAGGAGCGGGCTACTGGCAGGGGGGGAGACGTACGAAGACATGGTGAGCAATTAGCGGCGCCCGCATTGAGCGGCGGTAGACCAGCTCGAAGATGTCTTTCAAAAAGAAAAGGGAGGAATGAGACCTGGAAAAGAGGCACCATTAAACGAATGAAACTTACAAAGTTCAGAAACCATGACCGCGGCAACTTGAATAGCCTCTATACCAGCATACGAATATTCCATCGCCAAGGAGCGCGCGTCAAACACCTGCAACACGAGCGCCACGGTAGTGATCAGGGTGTTGAGAGCGTCTAAGAAAGCACTGAAGTCAGCAAAAGAGAAATTCCATATTGACGAGAAATCAAAAGTACAGGTCACCGTGTTTCTCTGATTCTCCGGTGAGAGCGCTCCGAAGACGACCGACTTTCTCATCAACCCAAAGTTGATCGCAGCGGCAAAGGTGTATAATATGAAGAAAAAAGCGATGGCAGGGATTGGGTAGAAAGCGAGCGTTGTGGGATCGACCACATGCATCGTCGCGTGCAGAAGACTGTCCAGCGAGGCTTTCGACAGGCTCGCAAGGTCCTTCGGCGAGTAGGTAGCGTTGACGGCAATGCTCGAAGTGTTGAAGGGGTAGATGTTTACTATGTCTAGGTAGTCATGCGGATCTGTAAAGAGGTACCATTGAGACTACCGATCTTCCCCTGACGTGGCAGTAAGGACTTACGGCACATGTCGCCGCCTGAGGGGCCGATATGTACGCAATGAATCTGCGGCCTAAATCGCACCATGTTCTTATCTGCTCATGGGAAACCTCAGCCCAACCGACATGCAGTGGAGGATACGCTCGGGCCAGCTTACGAATGTAACGACACCAGGTAGTCTGGCGGTGAGCTCTAAATTGTCAGCATGGTTTTTGAGACTTCAAGTAATTATCATCTCACGTTCTGTCCTCCTTCCCACAGCTGACCAAATGGCAGCTCATTGGTGATGAACGTCCTGCAGGCGTCGGATCTGTTGACGTTGCTAAGCCTCGACCTTTCGATGTACACTACTCTACTACAGTACGCACGAAGTGTATTGAGCATTTTCTCCCACGCAAAACTGCTCATGAGCATCGCAGATGTCGATGGCGGCGTGTTTCGTGATGATGCCCGCAGGATTTGCCGCCTCCTCAGCTGTGGCGTTGATCTCCTTGGAAATTTGCTGGACAAGCTGAGGTAAGATATAATCGATTGCCTCTGATTGAGGAGAAATACTGTCAGATACTGAGGCAGAACTGGGCACAGCCATGATTGGAAACTTCAGTACTCACGAGCGAACCTCCTGTTCACGACATCGTAACTCTGTATGAGGAGGTCGTTGTCAAAGTTCAAAGTCAAGTCTAAAAACACGAATCAGGAATGAGTCGTAAAGCGAAAGGATCATGAAAAGCTCACCCAGTTGCACTGGCAAAGAAAAGTTGATGGTTGGGTACCCGGCCTGGACAATCACGGACGTGTAAACCAGGGGCGGTTCGATCACGAGTGCTTGAATGGACTGAGACGTTATGTATGGTATGAGAGTGGTGGTGGTAGTTTGCGCTGCTGTCCAGAAAAGTCCGTAGAGATATTCTGAAAACGAGAGGTGAGCACCGGTGCGTTTTTGAGAAGTATGACTTCTCTGACCACACGCAAAAACTTACCGGTGTTCAGTTCTTGCCCTACAAAGGCTAGATGAAGGATGATTTAGTTGAAAAATCTGCCATGCTGCCAAATCCCCTGGCACGCCTCACTCGATGTAATATCTATTCTTCCCACCACGTCTTGAGCGAGTGCGGGAGAATTTCCGTTGGCCACGATTGGGTCCCGGTTTATAAACCTACCACATGGAAGGAAATCAAAAAAGACTTCGCATAGGTGAAGATGCTCAAGCTTACCCATCGAGGAACGCCTCAGCGGCCTTGAGATAATCGTAGGGCTGTCGCAAGGCAGCACATGCCTGGAGCAGTGCGAGAGTGACGAGTAAGGTAGCTCGTAACATTGTCGGGGGGCACAAGACGAGCGGATGGTGAGAGAGTGTGGCCTCGCCTAGCTGGCGATGTGGTCGTTTTCGGCCCCAGACGTCTTCATTGGTCTGTACCCCCGCAATATACTGCCATATCTCGTCTTTCCGTATGATGTTGCGCAAGGAACAAGTTGCTGTTTCATGGAGTTACGCTGACCGGGAAGCGCGACCAATGCATCCATCCAGCTTATCTTGATCCCGCGTCTTGATCCCGAGTCCCCCTCAGCCGTTGCTCGGATCGCCGTTTTGAGTAGATCAACGTTGCGAGGCGACCAGGAAGGAGGCTGCGAAACCCACGCAAGGTTACCAGCCTCGATGGAGCGACTCCGGCACGCCGTCCGGGCGCCGGAGACTGTCGGCTTCCACTTCCCAGGATCTATACCGACGTGAGGCTACGACACCTACAATTTTATCCACCACAACACCAATAACAAACGCGCAGCAGCCAGCGAGTGCTCCGAAGCTCTCCTCACTTTCTGCCTCCCCACCCGCTCGGCGCTCCTTCTCGTCTCAACATCCGACAGCCCACACCAGCATGAATTGATCCTTCACTCATCTATGCAGACTATCTATTCGATCTTATCCTGGCAGCCGGTCAAACTCTCGCTATGTTGAAGTACGTTGGGCCCTCCCCTGCGGACTGGAACGATAAGATTGCGCGATGGAGCGGACAGGAGCGGAGCTGACGGCCCTTTTGCTCTAGTCTTATTACCATTCGCCGTGTAGTCGATTTTTATTGAGATCTCCTGACTTGTCCATTGTCAGCGTCGTTCTGTGTCCGCCCCCTCGCGGTGGCTTCGAATCAAACGACGTCGATAAAAGACCCAACTCACCATCAAAATGTACTCAGCTCACCCTCTTCCTTACTCGTCCTTGATCGTTGTCTCTGTTCTTAAGCAAACAGTAAATCACCTGTGGTACTCTTACAATCTTGCCTGGTGTTCATGTCTTCTCCTTACCTTCATTACCCTCCACCTTCACTCGACATGGCCCACCTCCGTTCATCCCCAGATGATTATGATTAAGCAATCCTAGTCGCTTGCTCGTCTCGGAGCCAGCGTGCAAAGTCGAGTGAGACTCTTCGAACGAAACGCCACCGAAGACCTCCGACGCGGCGCGCGACGCGGGAGAAGAGAATGGCAGCGTAAGTACTCAGCGGCGGAGATGCGAGAGGAAGGAGCACTTAGTGCACCTCACAAACACCGTCGGAGTCAAGGGCTTCGAGGAGAATGCCGATGCCAAATGTCCCTTGCCGGGAGACACGCAAAGCCTTTTCTTTCCTGCACACCAACCTCTCGTCGCCGATTCCTCCCTCTTGAACCCAACAAACATAATCATCTTCTTACCTATGAGCCTAAAGTCAATGCTACTATGCATCCTGATGTTGAGTCTACAATGCAGTAAGTCTCGGCCATTTCAAAGTGCTCTCCAGCAGGCTAAGTGTACTGCAACAGCGGCGAGCCGGCGCGACCACCCCCTCCCGACGTCGACTTCTTTGCCTCTTTTGCCGGTTTCTCCACCTTCGAAGAACGATTCACCTGTTATGTTGCTCATCGTATTGGCCCTCCTCCTTCCAACCCTGTCCCTCCTTCTTGGCGTGCTCTGTTATCTGAGAGTCAGAAAACTCAAGAGGCTGTCCGTATACCCGGAATGGGCTTCAATGTGGAAACTTGCTGCTGACTTGAAATGATTGGTTCCAGGTCAATGCAGGCGTCAAGTCTTTCAAGAGAGAAGGAAGTTGGTTCTGATACAGACTCTGAGTAAGCTCTCCTTGGTATAGATGTGTGTGAAGGCTTATTTGCTCGTTGCAGAATTACGGTTTGTGAGAATATTGGCGTCTGACTCTATTGTTAAGGAGTTGCCTGGATATGTACATAGTACCCATATTATGAGCCATCGGTGTTATCCAGAGAGGAAATGGCGGAATTCAGCCCCGTTACGAGTTCGAGAAGGCGACGAGCAAGGAAGGGAAGCGTAAAAATTACATCTGCGCAATGTCTGATCAAACCTGCCGCCCTTCTGGTTGAATTTGCATGGGAAACGGCTTGGGAATATGTAGTGAATAAGTTTATAGACCTCTTTTTTGGCTTTCCTGTTCTTGCTCTTCGTCTGCACTTCGTTGGCAATCGTCGGCGGAGTCGGCGGCGGCCTGTGGCAAGTTTGAATTCGATTTGAGTTCAGATGGTTTTTGGTTCGGCGGCGGCCTGTGGGAGCGGGATTCAAACACTGGTCAGTGATTACGGTATCATCACAAATCGAGTGAGAAATTGTTGAAATCCAGTAACCGGTTCGCGCTGGCAGCTAATTTGACTCGAACGTGACCCTGTGTAAATTCGTGAGACCTTGGTGACCGCATCTTTGGCACATACGTATTGGTTTCCAAGGTGTTGGTCCGCACCCAGGTTCATAGAACAGAAAAAAGACATTGAGTCAACAAAGAGAAAGAAAGGAGTCCGACAGGGGTGACCTTGAAATGATTGTGAATCGAGAATGAAGCAGCGGTTGAGCGACGCGGTACCACACGAAACAAGTATACAACAACCAAACCGTCTCCCGCTCATTTAGCAGGGCCGAGTCCCATCCGACATCATTCCATTTGGCCACTTACGCGGAGGAGCGCCAAATCACCTACCGCCGCCCCTCATCCTGACTTGAACCACCTCGAGGACCACACCCAGCTCCCATACACGACCTCTTTTCTCCTCAAGCAATGCCGACCAGAACTGCACACTCCACTTCTCGCTCCAAAGTGCCGACAAAGTTCAGGTCTCGCAAAAGACAACGCCGCGAGACGGTCCCAACTCACAGGATCGACCGTCACCCCGTCTCCGAGGATCCTGACGACGAGGCGCATGACGACGACGACGAGGAAAGCGTGACTGACACTAGTGAGGAAAACGGCAGGGCTGAAGTGCAAAATCGGGACCGGCGGCGCGTCCAAGCCAGCGGCAGCAGCAGTGCCAATGCGAGGGCGAGTTCGAGCACATCCGTCGCACGGACTGCGGGAGGAGGGAGTCGCCTCGCTCGCCGTTCTTCGCTTCCTCGTCGCCAATCACCTCCCATTCACTCGAATCCCAAATCTTCAAAACCTTCCCTTCGTGCGCATGGCAAAAGTTCGTCCTTAGCTCCCCCGCAAACCTCAACCAGCGCTGCTCGACAACGAGTTCTGAGTCCACTTCCAACAAATCACTCGGTCCCACGCGTGCACGGCATGGCCGACAAACGAAGTCGCGAAACTTCTGGAGCTCAGAAGGTCCTTCGATCTCTCCCTACTGTGTCGCCGCGGGGCAAACGGAAGCGGATCGCAGTCGCTCAACAAGAAGAGGAACCCGAGAGTGAAGAAATGGAGGAAGACACACGCCTGGATGTCCCTGTATCGGAGGAGGATGAGGAGGAAGACGACGAAGAGGAAGAGGAAGAGGAGGAGGGACAAATGGTGTCGTCGCGCGCTCGGGTGGGCTCGCGACTTCGGTCTGCAGACGCCAGTGGCAGCCGTGAAGCTGAGCAGGAGGATGTGTCATTGGAGGAGGACCATGAAGAGGAGGAGGAGGGGACAGAGGAGGCTGAATCTGACGTCGAGATGACTGATGAAGGTAGGTGCCAGATTTGTTTTGGTACGTCTTACGCGGTGGGGAGTACTAACTTTCTCTGTGTCACCAGACGATCGGTTTCATATCCAAGAAGCTCCACCTGCAGTCCTTCGTCGACTTCGTAGGGATGAGCTTGCTCGACTTTACGCCCTCTCCTCAGACACGCCCCTCTCGAGCCAGGCTCACCTCCATAAAGAGCCACTTATCACTGCCATTCTCGACGCCCGCGCTTTTGTTCCAGCCCAGGAAGATGAGGCAGAACAAGATAGTGGTGTCGATTCTCCCAGACCCTTCACGAGCCACGAAGCCAGCCCAGAGGTCGAAAGTCGTCACAAGCTGCCGAAAGGGGCTAAAAAGCGTAGCGACCGTCGAGCAACACGGCGTCACATTCCGACTCCTCCTCCCAGCGATAAAGGGTCGTCCGAATCCGAAAGCTCATCTGCCGAAGACGACCAAGCTATCGTCCAAAAGCCCGGCCCCAAAGGCCGAAGTCAAAGTCTTCCAAGCTTCGCCACTCGCCCTGTCCGAAGCTCACACCCTGACTCGACGATGCGCAATGGACCACGGACTCGTCGAGGAGCTGCAGCATCGAACCGCGTCGTACGCCTTCGAAGCGGCAAGAGCATTGTCACCGCTGCGGCGCGCCCAAGTCCTATCGCCCACCGAACTCGGCATGGCGCCCCTAGTCACTCTCCACCAGCAAAGTCACGTCCGAGCCGCGTTGCCAAAAGCAAAGCTGTTGCGCGGCTTGTCAAAGGAAAGGGCAAAGCCGTTGATCAGGATGCCGTTGGCGACGCGGATGAGGAATCTGAAGGCGAAGAGTCTGGCGAGGATTCGAGTGATGCCGATGAGGAAAGTGGTGGCGATGAGGCTGCGACGGAGGACCGCGTGGGACGTCAGCTTCGGAGCGGGAAAGTGGTCCCGCTGGAGGAAGATGAGGAGTCCGAAGATTACGAGGCTCCAGGGAGTGACGTTTCGATGGATGGACAGGATGAGGAAGAACAGGGTTCCGATGCTAGCGAGGTAGAGGTGGAGCAGGACGACGAGGAGGAGGGAGAAGATCAAGATGATCAGGATGGACAAGATTTCGAAGGTTTGCCTCTCATCTCGAATCACCACTTTGCCGTCCTTCTCACTTTGCACTTTTTGACAGGTGACGATGACTCGAATCTCACTAACGCGACTTCGAAAAGTCTGCTACGCTGCCGCCGCGACGACCTTGTCAAGCTATGCGAAGAACGTGACCTGGATGGCAATGGTCGAAAGAAAGACCTTGTCAGCGCGTTATTGCGTTGGGTGAGCTCTTCTCCCCTCATCGCGTTGACGTGTAGCTGACAAGCCTTTGTACCACCAGCGTGAGACCCAAGATCACGACGATTCTTCTGGGCACTCGACAGCCTCTGCGCAGTCGAATGCCACTGCTCGTGCGGAGACAAAGACTCAAGCTCTTAAAGCTATTCCACCTTCGGACGCGACTTCGATGGGGACTCCTCTACTGATGCGCAACGACTCGCGAAGCTCCGCATCGTTGCAAACACCTGCACACTCGAAAGCCGACGAACACGAAGAAGTCAACGCGCTCGACTTGGAGAGTCTGCAACTTCAGGACAAAGAGATCATGCCCGAAAAGCTCACAAAGCTCGAAAAGATTGGAAGTGGCGGTTTCAAGGTCAGTCGCTTATTTTTTGCATGCACACGGCACGGACACAGATGGCTGAGTCTCCAACGTTTTCTCTACCTTGCAGGATGTCTACAAAGGCCTCTTTCGAAAACGAACGATTGCCATCGCCGACATTCGTGGGCACCTCACGGACATGGACATTAAGGAGCTGGGCCTCCTTCGCGACCTTCGCCACCCGAACATTGTCCACTTTATCGGCGTATCGATTCCAAAAGAGCCCAGCAACGTCCCCGTTATGATCGTGACAGAACTTTGCGCCAACGGCGACCTTTTCGACTACATCCGTGGCGTACAGCAAGTGCCCACGTTCCGCGCCATTGTCGACATCATGTTGGGCATCGCGAAGGGCGTGGATTACCTACACACACGGACTCCAGCCATCATCCATCGCGATATCAAGTCATCGAACGTGCTCATCACGAAAGATGGTGTCGCCAAGATCAATGACTTCGGACTTGCTCGAGTGAAGACCTCGACCAGATCCATGATTCGCTCGCTCGTCGGCACCGTCAACTGGCAGGCGCCGGAGCTCTGGGTTCCACATCCTCGTACGTGAATCTTTTTACTCCCGCAGGCTTAGTTTTGAGGCAACTTCATTTCAGGCTACAACGAGAAGGTCGATGTGTACTCCGTCGGACTGGTCTTCTGGGAGAGTGCGTACTTTCTGCTCTTTGCCGCAGCGGTACTTTGGGCTAACTTCTCTTCAACGTTGTTCGGTTGATCAGTCCTCCAGTGGCATCAGCCTGTCAAGCGTTACCCCTTCGAGGGCATGAATGAGCATGTGAGGAGCAGTCCTTCTTAGTGGGCAAGTGCACAAATGCTGATGAACCCCCGCTTTACTGCAGGCCATCTATGATTCTGTCGGACAGAAGAATATTCGCCCTTCTACAGCTTCTATCGGACGAACTTGGGGTGGCGAAATCCTGTTGCTGCTCAACGTCATGTGGCAAGGTACGTCGAGTGGTGTACTATGCTCTTGACTCGGTCGCTAAACCCTGATTCTACCTTCAGGCGATCATTCTCAGCGACCCTCCATGGCAGCCGTTGTAGCTGAGCTCGAGATTATCAAATCCACTCTCCCTCCAGAAGAAAAGAAGAGTCGGCGCTGATCTCGGTTTCGCTTTAGCTACACTTTGTTTCTTCATCATCACTTTGTTCTACCTCACATTTGTCTTTTACTCGTACCTCACGCTTGAATGTCCTGCATGCTTATTTTACCAGTGCAAACCTATCACATGTTCCCATTTCCCTCGAGGTTGTTCGCCTCACTTGAGACAACCAAGACAACGCGACTAGGTCGACGCGTCCTGCACCCCTGGGCTGTGGCCATCACAACTCACAGAGAATCAGGACACGCAGGAAACATAGGAACGTCAGGAGGTATACATCCTTTTGGGCATGGGGTACTGGCTCTGATTGTAAAAATGAATCGATTTTGCTGCAAAGGGTCCGGCGCGTCTGAGGCGGCGCGGAAAGGCGCCAAGGCCCTTGTCCTACTTGTCTCCTGCCCTTGTTCTCTCATCGTCGCTTTCCCTTCCTTTCCTCTTTAACCTCCACGGATCAGTACTTTCAAAACCCACGCTACACGCTACTCGAGCTGGACTCGATATTCCCTTCATTTCCATTGAACGTCTTCCCCACGCCCACCTCCGGCAACTCCATCAAACTCTACCCGCACCGCCATCCAACGTCGACGCCAACAGCTCACCTTCGCCTATCCTACTACGTCTCAATAGCGACTACCCCTCACCCGTCCACACCTTCAGTCCTACGTTCATCAAATGCGAACGTCACGCGTCCTCCCCTTTGTCTCCCTCTTTGTGACATTGGTCGCATCGCATCAATTACCGGAAGGATTGGGATCGACTGGACCTTCTAAATCTGATCACTTCGATTCCGCTGGAAGTGACTCGTCAATTGGTTCACCCTCAAGCGCTTGGGGCTCTGTCCCAGTACAGCGGTTTGGAGCGTCTGAGCTCGAGGACGCGTCCTTCTTTGACCGGGAGCAACGTCTCCGAAGCCGAAGCGTGTCACAAAAAGCCATACAAATTGAGATCAAACGACTGAGAGCTAGGACTGCACTGAAGCGCAAACAAGGTTTGGCGAAAATTGCCAAGCAGAAGGCCAAGGCCAAAAGGTGCGAGAGCTTCAACGCTTCGCAAACAAGAAGCCGTGCTCACCGTTTCTTTTTCCCACTAGCTCTAAGGCCGCAACCTCGCACAAGTCAGCGAAGAAAGTCGTCAAGAAAGTCAAAAGCGTCCAGAACAACGTCCAGGCGAGTGTGGTGACTAAAGTGAGCTCAACGTCGTCGCCGATCTCTTCTTCGTTCAGGACCTGAGCTCCATTCTTCAGGTCAGCGGTGGTTTGATTGGGTTCGTCAGCTCGAACTGTGGTCCATCTGGCGCGAACGCCGAGTCTCCAAACGGTGCCGAGGTACGTCGCCTGCGAAGGCCACGCCAATGTCAATATCCGTACTCACGCGTCTCGGAGCAGTCGTTCTTGTCTTGCGGCCTTTCAAAGTCGAACCCTACTGCGGGATGGACGCCCCCTAAAGGAATCACTCTCTCCCATTTGAAGACTGTCTCCATCGAAGCCGCAATGGCCTCGAACTCAGTCTGGGCACCGTGCAAGCCGTACATCTCCCTTTTCGAAAAGCACGCAAGCGCGAATGGTCTTCCTCCAATCCTCGTGAGCCTATTTTACCTGGCGCTCAAAATTGTTTGTCGCGCTGACTCGGGACTTATTGACCTCAGCTGGCCGCCTTCGCCTTGCAAGAATCTACCTGCAACCCTTCCGTATCTGGAGACAACGGAGGAGCTTTCGGATTGATGCAGATCACAAAAGACAAATGTGGAGGACAGGGAGCTGCAGGCTGCTCGAGCCCTGACTACAACATCCGAACGGCGGCAGAATACTTTTCTTCTCAGCTCAGTTCAGCTGGTGGGGAGCTTCTTCCTGCTTTGGGTCAGTACAACGTAAGCTTGTTTCGTCAGCTATGGGAATCAGCGACTGCCGGCTGAACGGATGCGCAATTTTCAAAATTACAGGGCTGGTATGCAGGCATGAGTTACAAGGCCGCCACCGCGCAGATGTATGGTGGATGTTGTGAATGTGAGATCTTTTACCTGCTCGAATCATAAACTTCGCTGACCTCCCTCTTCATTTCGATCCCAGGTCAGCAAAACTTGGATTGTATGTCTGCGCATGGGGCTACCTTGACGATACCAGCTGACGCTCTTCCTTCTTCGCAGACCTTTACCAAATGCTCAATGGCTGGCTTCTCGGCAAGACAGGCTACGAGCTTGGCTCCGTCGGAAACCTCGATCACGTTCGTTTGAACCTTATCTTTGTGTCAGACCGAGAAGCTGATATCTCGCCAATTCTCGCCTTCATTTCTGCAGTGTTCGAACCAGTCTTGAACGTTGAACGCTTCGCGCTTCCTCGCATAATGCGCGTTGTAGTCTTTCTTTGGCCACAGCGCTTAGGTGCCCCGTCCTTGATGGCAGGGGTACATCTTCCTTTCTCTGCGTCGTTCGCCTTTCAAATATCGATTTGGTCTTGGTTTTGTTTAAATTGGGTTCGGAGTAGCTAAAACTGGCTTAAACCTTGTAACTGAGGCCTGGCTGCTCTCACGGAATGTTTTTTCTCGCTCCCTTTGATCCTTGGTTACCATCCCACCGAAACCAAGGAAACGAGAAACGAACGGAAACGATCGCCTGAAGCGCGCCTTCGGAGTGGCGGTGCGCGCTATTATATTCATGAAGATTTATTCCAATTATTTTGGCAGTTCGGCTTCCACTGTTTTCCACCTCCCGACACGGCACAAACTCAACACTATTCCGTACTGCTGATCCTTCGACCATTCACCAGCCTTACTTGGTCCCTGTCATCACTTCTTGCCTGAGCGCCCTTCAACAAGCGGAACCAGCGCTCCGCGCATTGGACGTGTGGACGCCATGGACTTTGAGTTGGCCGACACCAAGACGGAGAAGGAGTTCGAATCAGACGGATATGGCTCGAGTAAGATGGTCAATCTGTCTGACACAGTCCAGCTAAAAGTCGAAGGTGAGTCTAAACCGAGCTCGTCGCACGCTCAACGCGGTCACCATGGAAGCGGGCAATATACCAGTGCTCACCAGGCCCCATTTGGCACTGTAGGAATGACGTGCGGTGCATGTGTGGCAAGTATCGAAGGAGGGCTTCGATCTCAGCCTGGCGTGTTTTCTGTGAAGGTCGCGCTTCTGTAAGTCACGGCAGGGGGTAGAGGATACTTGCCTTGCCCACCGGAGCTGATTTACACTTCTCTACTTTGTTCTTATAGTGCCGAACGAGCAGTTGTGGAATACGATTCCGCTCTTTGGACGCCCGAGAAGCTTGCCGAGGTGCGGCCATGACGCATTTGTTCAGCGCGGCATTCTCCTTGACTGAGCGATATTGGCCTGTAGGAAATCGAGGACATGGGATTCGAGGCATCACCTATCAAGATGGCGGTTGCCGATACCGTCTCGCTCCAGGTCTATGGCATGACGTGCGTTGCTCCTTCGCCACCTAGTCCAATATGTAGCTAACGTCAACTTAGTTGCGGAGCGTGTGTCGCTTCCATCGAAACTTCACTTGCTGCCATCCCTGGGATCCTTTCTGTAGTCGTATCACTGGCCACCGAACGTGCTACTATCACCTTCGACCCCCTTCTAATATCCGGCCCTC
Source organism: Phenoliferia sp. Uapishka_3 (assembly GCA_035521515.1). Lineage (NCBI taxonomy): Eukaryota > Fungi > Basidiomycota > Microbotryomycetes > Kriegeriales > Kriegeriaceae > Phenoliferia > Phenoliferia sp. Uapishka_3. Next base: position 23,973 of record JASZXU010000209.1, read on the forward strand.
GCGACATCGTCGACCACATATCCGACATTGGTTTCGACGCCGTACTATCCTCGGATGAGAGCAATGCCGTCCAACTCCAGTCCCTTGCCCGGACCAGGGAAGTTCAAGAGTGGCGTACAGCGTTCCGGAAAGCGTTCAGCCTCGCTTTTCCCGCCTTCCTCATCGCCATGGTCTTCCCGATGATTCCCTTTCTCCGCCCCATCATCAATTATCGCATCATCCAGGGAATTTACCTTGGCGACCTCGCAAGCTTATGCCTCACCATCCCCGTTCAATTCGGTATCGGCCTTCGCTTCATCAAAGCAGCGTACCGGGCCGTCAAGCACAAGTCAGCAACGATGGACGTCCTCATCGTCCTCGGGACCTCGGCCACCTTCATCTTCTCGATCTCGGCGATGGCTCTGGCCATGTTCTCGGACGATCCTTCCTACCACCCCAAGGTCTTCTTCGAAACATCGACGATGCTCATCACCTTTATTACCTTCGGTCGATACCTCGAGAACCTCGCAAAGGGCAAAACGAGCGCTGCGCTTAGCAAGCTTATGAGCCTGTCACCAAGCCAAACGACGATTTACACCGACGCTCCAGCCTGCACCAAAGAAAAGAAGATACCGACGGAACTCATTCAAGTTGGTGACGTCGTCAAAATCGTACCAGGGGATAAGATTCCTGCGGATGGGAACGTCATTTCGGGCGAGTCGACCGTCGACGAAAGCATGGTCACGGGAGAAGTCGTGCCAGTCGAGAAGCGAGCTGGAGAGACTGCCATCGGAGGAACTGTGAATGGGTCGGGAACCTTCGACATGGTTGTCACGAGAGCAGGGAAAGACACGGCGCTATCACAGATCGTTCGACTCGTCGAGAACGCACAAACCTCGAAAGCTCCCATCCAAGCTTTTGCCGACACGGTCGCAGGCTATTTCGTGCCAGCCGTTATCACTTTGGGCGTCTGCACCTTTGTCGGTTGGATGGTCATTGCCCACCTCACGACGAATCTCCCTCATATTTTCGACGAGAAAGGCGCTAGCAAGTTCATGATCTGTCTCAAACTCTGCATTTCGGTCGTCGTCGTCGCATGCCCTTGCGCCCTCGGACTCGCCACTCCAACCGCCGTCATGGTGGGGACTGGAGTCGGCGCTCAGAATGGCATCCTCATCAAGGGTGCCGGCCCGTTGGAAGCCAGCCACCGAGTCGACAAGATTGTTCTCGACAAGACGGGGACCATCACTTTTGGAAAGATGGACGTCGTTGGCGTAAAATGGGTCGATCGCGGCGACGACACCGCGGACTGGCAATCGGAAGCGGTTCTTCTGTTCTCCGCCGCAGAAACCAAGTCAGAGCACCCACTTGCAAAAGCTGTCGCGAAGTGGGGCCTTGGAATTCTCGGCCTGAATGAGGTGCCTGTGGATACTGTCGTGACCGCCTTCGAGAGCGTAACTGGTCTCGGCGTGCGCTCCACCGTTACCGGAAACTTTCCAGCCCTCTCCTCCTCCTCTTTGAGGACAACACACGTCGTCGAAATAGGAAACGCGGCATTCCTCGCTCGTTCGCATGTATCGCTCCCCCCATCCCATACGACGTACAAGAACCGGGAGGAAGCGCTGGGCCGGACGTGCATCCTGGTTGCCATTGATCAAACGCTTGCTTGCATTGTGTCCCTTGCTGACACCGTCAAGGGAGAAGCTCGTCAAGCGATTGATGCTTTGAGGTGGATGGGTATCCATGTCTATCTCGCGACTGGAGACCAACAAGCTACGGCGGTCGCAATCGCGGGCGAGGTTGGCATTCCTCCTGAGGATGTCTTTGCTGGAATGAGTCCAAACGGGAAGCGATCGATTATTGAGAAGCTACAAAAGGAGGGAAGTGGTCATCGGGTGGCCATGGTAGGGATTCAATCCAGCAAGTCAATAGCGACACCTCGCTGACCAACTTTTATTTTTCTCGCAGGTGGGGGACGGCATCAATGACTCTCCAGCTCTCGCAATAGCTGACGTCGGCATTGCACTCTGCACTGGCACCGACATCGCTATAGAGGCGGCGGACATTGTTCTCATGAAGTCGGATCTTCTAGACGTCGTCGCATCCCTCGACCTCTCAAGACGCATCTTTCGCCAAATCAGGATGAATTTTCTCTGGGCTACGATTTACAATCTCGTTGGTATGTCTTTGCCCTCTCTTGCAGCGGAATTCGTTGGCTGACATTTTCGAGCAGGTATACCGCTCGCGATGGGCTTGTTTTTGCCGTGGGGTATTCACCTCCACCCGATGATGGCTGGAGCGGCGATGGCGTTCTCGTCCGTCTCAGTAGTCGGATCTTCGCTCACCCTTCGCTGGTGGCGACGGCCACGAATGGCTCGACGAGCGGACGACCCCGCTGGCGACCGGTCGGAGGGCACAGTAGCCGAGGTCTTTGGTGCCTTGGTGGATGGAGTCCGACAACTGACAAGCAGGTCGCATCGATCGACGCGGACGAGTGGCTATGGTGCACTGAGGGAGCTAGAAATGGACGAGGTGGAAGAGGAGAGCGTTCCATTAGTCTCGGCTGGTGAGGAGGCAAGAGCATGATAAATTTCGCCGAGTAGTTCACTGTAGTTGTTGTATTTTTTTCGGCATCGTAATGCAACGTAATGACCTTGATCTCTTGTGCGTTGAGTTCAAAGGTTGTTGTGCGCAGGGTTGTTATCAATCCCGGTCAATGCGTGTTTTGAGCCGGGACCACAAATTGGATCTGAGAGACGCGACTACGTGGCCCAAGTTACGCGACGCTACCAACATCAGCTTCAAGTTTTCCCATGGTTCGGACTCTTTTGTTGCTGGTGGCATTTGCCTCTCTCCTGCTCTCTGTCGCTGCTGGCGCCGACTTTTACAAGGAACTTGGAGTGAAGCGCGGAGCTTCGGAGAAGGAGATCAAGAAAGCTTGTACGCCCCTTCTACTCCTTCCAATAGTAGTCCACTGACTCTTCTTCCCCTACAGATCGAGTAAGTCGAACTAATCACCGCTTTGCTGTCGGTGTGCACGCCTTATTGAACCTCCCGCTTCTCCTCTCAGAAACTCAGCAAGCAATATCGTAAGCTTCCACTAGGTACAAGTTCCTGGCCCTCGCTAAGATCACAATCTCCAAAGACCCGGATAAGAACCCAGACGAAGCAGCGGCCGCCAAGTTCCTTGCCGTAGGCCATGCATACGAGGTCCTTAGCGATGCCGAGAAGCGCAAGACCTACGATCGCTACGGAGAAGAAGGACTAAAGCAACAAGGCGGAGGAGGATTCCATGACCCCTTCGATGTTTTCCGAAATGCTTTCGGTGGCGGCGGCTTTGGAGGGGGACAACAGCAACAACGACGAGGACAAAATATGGTGGCTGAGTTTGAAGTGGAACTTGAGGCTATTTATAAAGGCGATACTATGACTGTAAGAGAAGATTTGGGAAGAGTGGAGCGGGGTGTGTGGAGTTGAGGAACTGAGCGCGACGGTCTGTCTTGCAGTTTCAAATCGCTAGGAAAGCTATTTGTGAGGAGTGTGATGGATCGGGAGCTAGGAATGAGAAGGACATTGTTCAGTGCACTACGTGCGATGGACGTGGTGTTAGGCTCGTTCGACACCAATTAGGACCGGGTATTTATCAACAAGTTCAGGTGAGCGCTCAAGGGTACCCGCCACAATCTACTCCCGCTGATGACTTGCTTTTTAACCTCCCCACCCAGATGCATTGTGATAAATGTGGAGGAGCCGGTAAAGTAGTCAAGCACGTCTGTCCAATCTGCAAAGGACATCGAGTCGTAGACTCGACCTCAGATCTAACCTTACAGTGCGCGAACTCTCATCATTCCCACGAGATTACCCCCCCAGAAACTTATCTCAATTCCTCCTCCTTTCGACGCTTGTAGTATCGATCGAGGAATGCCAGAAGGAGCTGAAGTAGCTTTCGAAGGAGAGGCAGACGAGAGCCCAGATTTCGCTCCTGGAGATGTGATTGTGCGAGTGAAGAGCAAGAGAAAGGCAGGAGGTTTTGTTCGCAAGGAGAGTAATTTGTATTGGAAGGAGCCTTTGAGTGTAGCAGAAGTAGGCGTTATTCCTTTCCCCCAGTTTTCAGCTTTTTGCTGATTTGAATTTTGAATGCACTCGCAGGCCTTACTTGGATTTAAGAAGACCGTGAGGGGACTTGATGGACACGATATTGTTCTATCAAGATCGGGGGTCACTCAACCAGGTAAGTCCTCTACATTCTTCACCGTCGTCCACTTCCTTACCGTATCGCGCTTCGCAGGATTCGTGCAAGTCATCCCAGGCGAAGGTCTTCCAATTTATCACGGCAGTGATCGTAAGCTTTGTCTCTTCCTTAGTGTAACCGCGCACAAACTCATGCTGCTGCTTCCTAAAACAGATGGAGACCTCTTTGTCGAATACCTCGTTGTGATGCCTGCGACTCTCAGCCCGACTGTTCGAACGGGTATGCTCGTCCTTACCTCAAGCGGATCCTATCACTGACACTCTTTCGTGTTTATAGCACTCGCAACAGCTTTCAACTACAAGATACCGCAAGGGAAAGATGGACATTCCGAGTTATGAGCTATAAAAGAACAAAGTAATATAGATACTTCGACAATTGGAACTTTGGGTCCCGAGTCAACCCGAGTCCTTGATTACAGATCGAGGGATCAAAGCCTTCGAACGCTCTTGGGCGGGAGATGAAGTGTGAAAGTGTGGCAGACTTACCTTCACCATCAATAAAGCTCACCAAGAGGGAGGGAGGGACCATCATGAGCGCCCGACGGTGCTCAAAGGCAAATTTGACCTCGTGATTCTCACCTTTTTTGGACTGGAGTTACTTTCAAGTTTCAACAAGAAGCAGCTCTCCGTGACGCCCCAGCCTTTCTGACCAGCCTTTTTGGTAAGTCGAAATTCGTTGAGAAAAAGTTCAAACGAGTTCTGATAGGAATGAGAGTGTTTTTTTCGCGGACTAATCCTGGGTCAGGCGTGCTTGCTCGAGCTCTGTATGCTTTTATGCGGCGTCAAGTGAGTCTAAAGGACCGATCGAAAACTCAAAATGCAGTTAACACGCCACCCTCCCACCTACCTACAACCAAACCTCCTCCATCCCCCACACACAAGGCTCAAGCCGAATGTTCCATGACAGTAGTAACCAATTTCCCCTCCCTAACGACCGTCTTAAACTGTTCCGGTACTGCCTTCTCCTCAAAAATTCCCTCCTCATCTCCTTCCACCGGCAAACTAATATTAATCGAGCTACTCTTCGCCGTAATAATCTCCACGTCTAAACTTTCCCTACTCAAATAAACCTGACCACCGTCAGTCCCATCAATCAAAATAGTAGGAACTTTTCCCAAAATTTGAACGGTGAAAGATGGGGAGGAGGAAATGGCAAGAGAGGAAACGGTAGAATCGAGGAGGATGGAGATTTTCGAACAGTTGACGAGAGAGACGGCGTTGACTTTTCCTTTGATTTGGATTATGGAGGATTTGACGTTGAAGATGTCGATGATTTGATTGATTTCGGTTTCAGAAATGATGATGTTGGGATTGTTTTCGTGGTTTTCCTGTCGAAAGTACGGGAAGGGGAGAAAATGAGTAGATGTGAGCATAGGCACACGTTGGAAGGAATCGGGAGGGGCGCACGATGGACCACTTTTTGCCTTCGAGCTGGGTCTTTGGCGGTTTCTTTTGGAAAGAATGAGGCTTCGGTGGTTTGGTCGGTGCCTTTCCCAATGTCGCTATTGTGCGAGGAAAGAATTGAGCTCATCAATATTCCTGGAAAAGCAGACGCATTAAAAAGAAGGGCTCACGAATGACAGCAGCGGCAACAACACCACTGGATCTCAATTCCGGATTCTTATGCGTCATCTCGCTCTTATCAACCTTCTTAAGGCCCTGCGTCACTGATTCTCCTTTATTGAGCGAAGCGAATACGCTTCCCATTCCAGCGGCTGGGGAAGCAGAACTCGAGACTGGTGGTGGGCCAGCTTGTGGGGGAGGTGGAGGAGGAGGGGGAGGAGCGCCACCAGCCGAAGCGGATGATCCTCCAGTGTACGTCAAGGGATCTGCGCCCTAGATTTGATTATTTGAGGGTTGGATAAAATCAGCGAGAGGGAAAGATTAGGGTCGGATGAGGCGAGCGGTTGAGAGAGAGTGGAGAAGCGAAGCGCACCTTGGGGTTCCAGCTGACTCCGGTGGTGTGGTACTGCATTACGTACTTGCGCAATTCTTCAAGAAGGTTGATGAAACTTCTTGCCCATTCGACTGCTTTTGGGTTTCTGGGTTTGCGACATCGTTGAATGGTGATGAGCGCTCCGGAGGGGGGATCATCTCGTCTCATCAAAGGATAAAAGTGACGCACGATTCCTTGTTGTCCTTGACGACCCTGTTAGCCCAAAACTGAGCAGAGTCCTTTCCTTCATTTACAAAAGGTCCTGGTTTCGGTTCCTATTCCCCATCAAACGCGTCGTTTAGCCTCAACTCGGCCTCCCACAACACCCCCACCGGAAACAAAGAAAGAAACAGGACTCACGACCTGAACCCAACCCAAAGCTGGAATTCCTTCCGCAACAGTACTAAGGAAGTTAATCTCTTTACTCCCCCTATTCTTCTCTTTGATCTCGACGGCGGAGGTCAGAGCGTTGGCGGTTGGGCCGAGCTTCTCTGCGTAAACGGGTGATGAAGAAGCGAGCTTTGTGCAGGCGGAAGTGAATACAATGTAATTCTGTTGAGCTTCGAAAGCCTGGCTGACAAAAGTCGCCTAGAGACGCGACGTGGGGATTGAATAAGCGCGCGGTCGGGTGGGAAGGCCAAGGTGGTTGCGGTGCGCTCGGTGGGACTGGACATTACCTGTTGTGCAGTGAGACCTCCGAGCTGATTACTGAGATCGAGATAGGCTGCGAGAGGACCGTCCAAGAGAGATTGGTAGGCCTGAACAGCTGGTGACGCAGCAGGAGCGAGCTGAGCTGCTGGCTGCACAGACTGAGGAAGAGGAACGAGGCGGGGTTCGACGATTGCGTTGCCACTTGCGCCAGAGATTGGAGCTTGCGACATTGCGACTGGCGAGAGTAGTTGTTGTATTTAGATGGGCGAGTGGGGCGGCAGCACGGGGTGGAGTGGGGAG
>JASZXU010000210.1:0-31052 GCA_035521515.1 Phenoliferia sp. Uapishka_3
GAAGGGGATTAGGAAGGATGTGGGGATTTATACGGACGCTCAGTGGGCTTTTATTATGACAAAGTGTCTTCGCACGATGGGTTCGTTTTTTCCATCTCGTTCTATCTAAAGTATGTGTAGTGAAGAATCGCTGATACAATCATTCAACTCAAATCCAGGAGTCCCAGTCGGCGGAGGAACGAACGACGGAAGTGATGGAGTCGCCGCCTCCGATTTCGCCACTTCCGACGCCAGCGCTACAGGCGTAGCTCTCACCATGAAGAAGCCCGCCGACAAGCTCGGATCTTTCGCCGCTCTAATCGTCTACTCCATGTCCGTCGACTCTCCACCCTCCGGAGCGACACCTTTCGGATCTACAGCACCCTCAAGAACGACCTCGCCAGGACCAGGAATCGGATTAGGTGCGGTGGGAAGAACGAAGACTTATTTGGCAGGATCGAAAGCGTTGGATAGTCTGGCCAAGTTGATTCAGGCGACGGAAAGTTTCTTTCATCCGTCGAATTATGGGGCTTGGGCTCCGATTTTGGTGAGTTGGTTAGGTGGGGTGGAAGGGAGACGAGCTGATGTGGGAACTTGGGATTGTAGGGAAGCTTCCTTCAACATCTTACTTGGGAGTACCATAAGCGACAGAAGGTGCGTTTTATATTCTATGCAGTGCAGTAAAATTGACCTGATTCGCTGACTCGACTCCTTGGTGCCACAGGAGGAGGAACGAGCCGATTGCAAGACACCACTCGCTTGGAGGCTCACACCCGAAATCCGTCGAGAGTTCGTTCTGACCATGCGAACGGTCGCACTGCTTTCGATGTTTTCTCGAGATGCTATTACTATTGCTACCGCCCAGGCCGCTATTAAGACGATGGGATACCTCGAACCGGAGCTTATTTTCCCTGCTGTCTTGGAACGCGCTTATCCTGCTCTCGAGACTCTGCTTGAGGTGAGTCTTCATTCTTTTCTCTTCCGACCTTCTGCAGTGACTTTTGTTGATTATTCATCCTTTTCCTTTTTCGCAGACTCACCGAACGACCGCCATCATCACCGCCCTCTCCACCATTTCCCCACCTCTCATCTCTCGTAGCGTCTACCCCGCCGGAGCCAAGCACCTAGTCCCACTCCTCGAACTCTGTCTACCAGGACTAGACGTCAACGACCCCATCAAAACCATGTCCACAGCCATGTTTGTCATCCAAGCCGTCATCTCAGTCATGATCGACGACCTCACTCGACCCGAACTACAACAAGGTTCAGACGACGAGCCTACTTTCGACGAATCGGACGTTCCGATGATTATGGTCGATGATGGAGGAGAAGTGAGGCTTACTAAGGCGGAGGAGGATTTGGCGGTTAGGGATTCGACGAGTGGATTCCCGGATTGGGTTTCGAATTTCTTTAGACAGGTGTTGGTGGTATTTGAGGCGCTGCCGGAGCCGGGGAAGGGGAATAGGAATGGGGGGAAGATGGAGGAACAGATGACTCATACTCTTATTGTGAGCTTTCGCTTTCGCGTTGAAAATTGTGTTGATTTACTGATTAGCAATGGATGACAGGCCTCCTGCGACTTTGTTTGCTCTCAACTCTCCCCAACCCTCTTCGACCTCGCTCTCGACATCGTCTTCAAACAAGTGACCACCTCCATTCGATCCAACTCTGCCCGAGTCGTTTCCCAGCTCACTTCATGTTTCGCTCGAGCCGATTCCGCGAAAACTCTCAAAAAGTTCTTCCCTATCTGCGCCATGAATATCCGTTTGGAACTCGAGCAGGGCGCTTCGTCGGTTAGGACTACTTCGACGAATAGTCCGATTGAGAGTGATGTTACTTTGAGTTGGTGGATTGGACTTTTGACGGGAAGTATTACGAATGCTGGAGCTGAGGTTTGTTGCGTTGCTTTCGTTCGGGAGGGTTGGGCTGCGCTGATTGAATTTTTTTTTTTGTGCTCGCAGCTACTCAACTACCGCGAAGATATATTATCGTTGGTCAAGTTTATGGTCGAGCATTGTAAAAGCGAGCGAGGATATACGACTACTGGGAGGATCCTTGGACTTCTTTTGATTTCGCTCACCAATGTCTCGGTTATGGACTACCGCTCTGTGAATAAGGAGGAGTGGAATAGCGATGGTGGGTTTTTCTTTTGGAGCTTTTATCGCTGGTTTTTGTTGCTGACTCGTGTGGAATGAATAGCTTGGAAGAAAGGCCACCATAAGCAGTGGGGTCGCGTTTATGAAGCGAAGGACGTCAAGGTATGTATTTCAGCCGTTTCGCATTCCCTTATTGAAAGTTGACGAGCTTCTTATCGCAGGTTGAGTGGCACGTACCAAGCCCCGCCGAGATCGACTTTGCCCTCGAACTCCTCCGCGAGATCATCTCCCCTGCTCTCGACACCATCGAAGAGCTCCTTCGCCAGCCTACTTCACCTCCGACGCCAACCTGGGCGAACGATTTCTGTCGCTACTGCAACATCATTCGATCGGCACTTTCGGGCATCCCAAGCTTGATGTGGATGCCGCCACCCGCCGTTCCAGGAGCTGTCGCCAGCGACGCTGGGTACGCCGTTCCTTTTTCCACCTGATGCAGAGCTCAACTAACGTCCCACGGATGAATCAGAGATGAGGTTCCGGATTTTATCAACCAGCTCCCTCACTGCCAAGCTGGCATGTGCCTCACCGACCCAGCCGACCCTCGCCATGCCTTCGTCTTTGGGCTTCGCGAGCGTTGCGGTCGCGTTCTTCATGACGCCGTCCATTCGCTCAAGAACAACGGAGCTGAGGACTCGATTGATTGCGTCAAGATGCTTATCGCCAGTATCAAGATTCTTCAGCTCGACTACAGCTGCGATACGTCCCACTACACCGCGATCAAGAAGAGCTACGAGTTTGCGCTGCAGATCTCGAGGACTACGAGAAATCAGAAGGCGTTCCCGAGGTGACTCCCTTTCTTCCGAACCACCTCGTCTGTGTTTATTAATGCCAGATGTTCTTTGCAGATTCGTTTGGGTTCGCCGCGCGTCGCTCTATCATGCCTCGAGGATGCGCTTGAATTCGTTCTACCGCAAGCGTTCGGCACTCGATGATCTCCTCATTGCCGACATGTGCGAACTTGCTTTGAGCGTATATGTGCAGATTAGGCGAGCAGCGCAGAAAGGTCTTGATTCGATGAGTGAGTTGTTTCTTTCTCTTTCGGAGGAGTTTTGCGTGCTCATGGTGTTTTTTTGGCAGCGCACTACTTTGATGGCACGAGGACTTTGATTTATGAAACTTTGTTTGACGCTTTGAAGCGTGAGCTTTGCGCTTCAGCTTCTCCTTTTGATACTACTCACTCGCTGACGCTTTCAATCAAATAGCGGCTCCCGATCACGACGTTCGCAAAGGCCCGACCACAGACTACGTGCGATCATTACGAGCAGAGGGTAAGTCGGTTTTATGTTTCGAAACGCACAGAATGCTGATCTGCGTGCTCCCCTCAGCCGCCCTCGAGGTGCTTCACACCAAGATGGTACAAAATCTCGCTATTCTCGACTGGCGATACGGTCCGCGATACCTCGACGCTCTCCTCCTCGCTTCTCATTTTGAGCGACCAAGCGTTCAAAAGCTCGTCACAGCCATTACGCACGATTTTGTTATCCGTCTCGCGGAGCCTTCGAGTAAGCATCAGTCTTCAAACGCTCCTCACCGTCTCTTTGACTGATATTCTTTCTGCAGCTCTGAAGTCCACTGTTCACTCGGACGGTCTCCACCTCGCTGCAGACAACCTTTCAAACCTTACCTCCGTTCCTGAGGACGCGGAGCTCGTTGCAGCCGTTGCGGCCAAGGCGACTCAGCGGATTGATCAGAAGAACAATGCTTACGCAGAACTGGTGAGTGGGCTTATCTGAAAGGTGCACTGCGAATGTCTGTCTGACGTTCTCTATTGCAGGTCCCGAGGCTTCTTACCATCGCCAAAGACCCCGAGACGCATTGGCGTTATGCTTTGACAGCTACTCGCTTGCTTCGCGCCCTCATTCGTCGAGACCAGGCTTGTTACTTTTATCTCAAACAATGCCCTTCACATTGCTCATATCTTGCGTCCTTTACAGCCTCTTCGCCCCGATGTCGCTGCCTATGTTGCCCAGCAGCTCATTTGCGATTTACCGAACCAACGAACGCACAGCATGCTCGCGTGCGTCCGACGTTCTTTCCTGTGTCTGCCAGCAGGCCTGACCTTTTTTTCTACAGACTCACAAAAGTCCTCCACTTTATCAAGCTTCGAACTGCTTGCGGTGGCTCAGGCGAAAAGCTCCTTCTTCAGCAGACGTCCAACCCCCTCCGACGGAAGGTCAAGCTCGAGCGACCGCTTCCCGCCGATTTCACCGAGAAGTTCATCGAGTCTTTCTCGAAGCCCATGACTAGTGAAACGTGAGTACCTTTAATTTGCTTTTTTACATTCTCGCAGCCACTGACTCGTTTTTTGGTCAGCCTGCTAATGGACAAGCAGTCGACGGGTTGGCTCGTGTGGGGCGACACCGTCGAGTACTACGCTGTCCCGCCAGAAACAAGCGCCGCAATCACCTGGGACGTTACCTCTGCCGAAGCGATCGAGGAAGTTCGCGCTCTGATCGTCCAGCCGTCCTGGTGGGAGACGTTCATTAAGCACCTCTCTCAGGAGAAGACTATCGATTACCTCGCCGCTGACAGTTCGTGCCACTTCTTCTGCTTTTTTTCTTTCGTCTCTCACATCTTTTCTTCAACAGGCATCACCGTTGTCAAATCGCTCTTCCAAATCTTTGGCGACGCCCCTTGCGAATTCGTCTTACCAATACTGGAGGAATTGATTGCCGACAAGGCAGATCGTCACAAGCAACGAGCCGCTGGAGAGCTTATCGGAGGCAAGTTCTCCCTCTTCCCCGGAAAACACTGAAGTCTCTTACCTTTCATCTTCTTTGGCAGGTATGGTTCGAGGTAGCAAGCACTGGCCTCTTCAGCAACAGAAAAAGGTGTGGGACTGGCTCACGCCTCTCCTTCCCTCAATTTTCGATGGAATGACACCGGAAACTCAAGTTGCCTGGGAGATGTGTGCCGAATGTGAGTTTTATCTTCTTCTCTCTCAACTTCACAAGCTTACGCCCCTTTTTTTTCTGCAGACATCCTTAGCTCGCGCGATCCGCGGCGAAACCAGCCGCTCGTCGACTACCTCACTTCACTGGTCATTGATCCCGACTCCTCAGAAGCCTTCAACACTGCGAAACGACAGGATCGTAAGTTATTGTTGCCCGCCCTTGGCTCACAGCTCGTCGCTGATGCCCTGTCCCCCGTAGTCGTCGGCACTGCTATGAAAGCTCTTGGCTGGCATTTCTCACCGTGGGCAGCAAAATACATCGAGGTAAGCATATTTTTTGAGTGAGATGTTCCGGCGGATTACTGAACCTTCATGGATTGCTCCAGATGTACTCTGCTCAATTGGATCACCCCTTCGGCGAGGTATGCAATTGATGCTACTTTCCGGTCAAAAACATCAACTGACATTCATTAATTCAGGTCCGTGCCGCCGTCGCCGACAACTTACGCCACTTGTCCGAGCTCCGCCTGCACCCGTCGTACGACTCCGTCGAGAGTTTCCTGCGCGAGTGCCGAGTTGGCTCAACCTCAGTGACGAAGCGAGGCTTGATGAACGTTGACGCGGAGTACGAGGCGAGTATCGATGAGTTCGGCAAGAAGCTGGCGGCCTGGCGAGCAGTCCGGGTGTCGAGCGCCCACGGCACCCAGAACTATGATAAGGCGGCTTTGACGAGTCAGTGCATTTCCATTTGTTGCCTTGAGACATCTACTGATCACTGCCACTCTAAAGTTCTGTCTTGGATTTGGACCAGTGTGTCCGACTACAGGATCAGCACTGCGTTCCCCTTCATCACGAAGCTGTTGGGAGAATTCTTCTCAGGTAGTGGTCCCCGTCTTTTTTCTCTCATGTGCCTTCAAGTCGCTCACACCACGTTCGCAGCCCAAGAAATTCTTGACAACAACGCAAGTTTCACCTCAACTCTCTTCCGTTGATCGTGCTGACTGACTCTGTTGGACTTTCTAGGAACTGCGAAGTTCGGCCGCTCGAGTAGTGATCGCTATCGCTTGCCTACCATTCCCGATCGAGATGGCGCGACCAGTCATGTCGCAATTCATCGGGCTCTTGAGAGACTCTCCGAGTTGGCGTGTTCGATTGGACGTCCTCCTTCCCCTTCAAAGTTCGTCCCGTCTGGCTCGCCTGAAGTGCTAATCGCTGACTTTTATCACACAGTGTTCTACTTCCACAACCTCTTCTTGTTAGACGATGAAATTGTGGCTGAGCTCATGGAGCAGCTTTGTGACCTACTTCAAGATCCCAAGGTAAGCTCGGCGCCGGAAGGTCCCAACGGCGAAGCTGATTCTCATTGTGTTTGGTAGATCGAAGTCCGAGAAGCGGCCGCGACTGCACTTTCTGGCATCGTCCGATGCTCGCAGCGTAGTGCCATCGTCTCGCTTTCGAATCGGTTTATGGCAGTGGTGCGATCTACCAAGATCCCCAAGCGAAGGAATGCGGCCGGCGAAGAAGTAGCTGGGTACCAAGAGACACTTGTTCGAGCCCGTAAGTCTGACTCCGTTTCTGATTCCCATGTGTGGCTGACCTGGTTGATTTACAGACTCTGGTGTGCTCGGGATCGCATCTCTCATCAACGCCTTCCCTTACGAAGTCCCGCCATTCATCCCCTCCATTATGATCGAGACTATGTCTCTTCATGCGACCTCTCCTGTGCCTATATCGACCACTGTCAAGGCCTGCCTTGCTGGCTTCAAGCGAAGTCACACTGACTCGTGAGCTTCTTCTTTTTCACGCACGACCATCCGCTGACTTTTGATCCATTGCAGTTGGGCTGAGGATCAAAAGGCTTTCTCTGAGGACCAGCTGGTCTCACTCCACGACCTTCTGATGGGTTCTAGCTATTGTGAGTCTCCACTTGCTCGTGTTCAGTCTGTCACTGACTTGACTCTTGCCCGCAGACGCGTAATTCCATTTTCGTTTCTCTGTAACTTAGGTCGTTCGATACCACTCAAACTCGGCTCGAGGGCTTCAATACTTTTGTGTAAGATCGTGCTTTGTCCTCTCCCTGGAATAGGCAAGTCGAAATGTGGGGATGGCGCCGAGCTCTTGCTTGATGCACATGTCTTGCGCTCTTGCAGCTTCTTTCCCACCTGCTTCATGCGAGGAGCTTGATTCATCGGCGAGGTTCACAGCAAGTAAGTCCCGACTGCCAATAGCCTGCCGTTACTGAAATTGCTACCTCAATCAAGTGGAGGTATTCGTCAGAAGGGTTCCCCCACAGACATCGGAGCTTGATTTAAAGGAGGCCGTTTCAATATACATCCGTCCTTCACCCCTTGACCCAAACTTCGAAGTTCGATGCTGGACGACGAAAAGAAACGGCCGGTCCACACGGTTGGGAACGATAACGGTAGCGGAGTCATCCATCGGAGCGAGCTTCCTCCGCGCACACGGCTCTCAGACTGGCTCTCCCACGATACGGCTACACGGTACCGCTCCCATCTTTTCCGAGTCGACCAAGTCTCCATCACCGGAGCTGATCTCGAAACTAAAGACGACAACGTTCGTCGATCCGGGCCCGGAGCGAGAGCGCATCCGACAGCTCGAGCAGCTCGCAGGCCCTATTCCGCTCGCCGGTTTGAGCTTTGGACGGATAACAACCGATAACGCGTACTCTCCGGAAATCGAGCATAGTCTTGTTGAAGGCCGAGTCATCTTCGATGGGGACCACCGGAGACTTGAAATCGGCTTCGAATTGGCCGGCCGTCGCATCAGCGTCTTCGTGCCGTTCTACAGCATCGCTCGCATGCAGGCTGTCGGAGGGACACAGCATTCAATCATCCTTTCACTCGCTCAAGCCCCGGCAATATTCGACGTGGGCAGGGGCTCTTCGGGGGGAGCTGTTTCGACTGGGAACTTCCAAGACATGATCGCAATCATGGCAGAGATGTTTGGAACGACGGAAGAGCAGAATCGCAGGCTCAGCGCCATTAGTCCCCAGGACCTTTCCAAAGCACCCTTCGTCCTCACAACCCTCGCCCTTATCTTTTCGTCGGGGAGAGAAGTCGAGTTATTCCGTCGGAGGCGAGTTGCCGTCCATCTTCCGCGGGTCCAGTCGTCGACCATAACCATCACGAGGCGCGATCTCTACTCGTCTACGACAATGAACACCGTACGGGCGCTTTTGGCTCGGCTTAACGTCAGAGTCGCCTTTCAAGTCGACCTTCTCCTCTACAATGGCATTCTCAGCGGAGAACAGGTAAGCCAACTCGGCCACGAGCTTCTGGCGCTCGAGCGACGCCATGGCGTCCTCAAAGCAGAGCACGCTCTCGCTCTTTTCGGGGCTCACCAGTTGAGTAGTCGGCAAGAAAAAAGCGAAGATTGGGACATGGATCTTGAAGCCGTCGATACGGACGATGTGGCATACATCAGACCTTTTGATCCTCTTCGGAAAGGGGGACCGCAACAGTCTTCCGCAACGACCAATTTCGAGGAACTCCGCAGACAGCTTTCTAAAGCTTTCGGCCTAGTAGGACCACGTTATACACGACGATTTACGACGGATCAGTCAGCTGTCTGTCGTCACGTCGTAATCACCCCGACCTCACTACGCTTCGAAGGCCCTTTCCCAGACCAGTCGAACAGTATTCTACGACGCTATGACTCACCGGAAAACTTCATTCGCGTATCGCTGCGAGACGAGGACTTTGATAGGTTCGAAAAGGTCTCTTGTTCCACGTTTGGAAAGTGCTGATCACCATTCGCAGGCTTCATTTTGATCGAGAATGGGACCTCTCGCTCTTTCTACGACAGCGCTTCCTGCATATCTTCACGGAAGGCCTCGACGTCGCCGGTCGCAGGTTCGAATTTCTTGGCTATTCTTCTTCAGCATTGAAAGACCATACAGCTTGGTTCGTTGCCAGATTCACGCAGAAGAATGGGGAAGTAGTCACGGCGGAAACAATACGCCGTCGTCTCGGTGACTTCTCAAAGGTCAACCAGATCCCGGTGAGTCGATCGCACGGAGAATAGCATGGCTTACAATCCGGGCTCGGGGCTTCTGCTGCGTTGGGCCGAGCCGAGCTTATATTTTTGACTTGAAGGCACGGTGGATGGCCCGAGTTGCTCAGGCTTTCACGGCGACTCAACGCACAATCACTCTTCAGGAGAGTGAGGTACTACATATACCAGACATTGAGCACCGCACAACGAAATCCCTTTTCACGGATGGTGTTGGTACTATCTCCCACATCCTTAGTCTTGAAGTCGACAAGGCCCTCGCCGGCTCCCTGTCCAGCTTTCAGCGCGCGCAGAGAGTCCAGTCGACTTGTTATCAGGTGCGAATCTACTTTAAGTCTCCTAATATTTCATTCTGACTCAGCCTTAATCTCTATCAGGTCCGACTTGGGGGTTCTAAGGGAATGTTGGCAGTAGACGAACGCCTTTCCGGGAGGTACGCTGGCATTGTCAGCTCCATTACTTTCCAAAATGGCACTGAAACTCATTAATTCACCTCTCCGCAGGAAAATATGTATTCGGCCTTCCATGGAGAAGTTCGACGCGCTCGACTCCTTGACCCTCGACGTTGCAGGAGCTTTTACGAAGCCCTTACCGGCATTCCTCAATCGACCTCTCATCAAGATACTTGAAGATCTTGGCGTGAATCCGGAGATATTTCTTGATCTCCAGCTTCGGGCCATTTCAACGGTGCAAGCTGCAAAGACGAGCCCATTGGACGCCGCATTTCTCCTCGAACGCAACGGGTTCAGCTCTTCGCACCTGCCGAAAATTCTACGTCAGCTCAATTCTCTGGGCTTGAACGCCCTCGAAGAACCCTTCGTCAAAGATTGCATCGACCTAGCCATTTCCCACGCCCTCCGCGACCTCAAGTACAGGTGTGTGAGCCTCCGCGAGGACGGTATCTGAGAAAACTGACAGTATACTCTACAGAGCTCGCATCCCGGTTCCTGACGCTTGGACACTTGTCGGGATTGCTGATGAAGACGGCTACCTCCAAGAAAACGAAATCTATGCGTGTATTAAGCGAAGGGGTCAAACGACAATTTACCTCGAGGGCGACATCTGTATCTCCAGAAGTCCTACAATTCACCCGGGAGACGTTCGGGTTTGTGTTTGCCTCCACTCTGACCTCGATCCCTACCATGATGTCTCATCACGCTTCGTCGCAGATTGTCCGGGCAGTCGGTCGCCTGCCCCCAGGAGTGGCACCATTTCTTAAGCACCAATCGAACAGCGTTGTATTCTCCGTCAAAGGTCACTAAAATTCCATAGCTCAATTCAATACCTGCTGATGTTGCTGCAGGTTCGAGGTCCCTTCCTTCCTGCCTCGGAGGCGGAGATTTAGACGGCGACCTTTACGTCCTTATCTCGACGCCCGACCTTCTCCCGTTGCGAGTTGTCCCGCCAGCTAGCTACGAAGCACCTCAGATGGTTCGATTAGGTCGTCCCTGTACCATCAGTGACGGAGCGAAATTTTTCCTCGATTGTGAGCTGCGCTCATGCCAGCTTCGCTTCGCGCCTTGCTGATTCTTCCCTCCGCAAAGACATCGTTAACGATGTAATGGGGGTAATAGCAACACGGCATCTCCAAATTGCGGACATGAATCCCCGGGGAACCGAATGCGAAGACTGTCTCGACCTGGCTTCACTTCACTCTGACGCCGTGGACTATGCGAAGACTGGAGTATCCGTCCCTCTCAAATCCCTTCCAAAAGCGCCGAGGGAAAGACCGGATTTTCTTTGCCCAGAGTGGAGAGCATCGAAATCCCTTGGGAACTACTACGAGTCTCATCGTGTACTTGGCCGCCTCTTCCGAAGCATTCCCCTGGAAGACGTCAACCCGCCCAAGCTGTCGGGCATCACCTCGATCGATCCTATCTATTCTACGCGAAGGACCCTCCAGGATACGCTAGTCGACAATATGCCGGGAGGATCGCTCGGGGACCCCGACGAGGATGAAGTTTCACAACTTTCTCAGTCTATTCAGCCCTTCAGTGAAGACTTCCTTCGCCTTTGTCGCCTTCATACTCTATCGAAACGTCAAGACGTGCACTTGTCTGAGGAAGAGGGATTTGTGGGGACCATGGTCGCCGTCAGCCGTGACCGAAGGCTTCGCAACGACATAATCACGAAGTTGCAAGAAGTAAATCCTTTCGTACTCTCCGAGTCCTACTTCTCTCGCTGACTCGTTTCTTTGAATGTGTATCAGCAAACCGCCGCATTATTTGAGGCAACTCGCGACGAGATATTGGGCGCCGACGACGACGATGTGATCAAAACTAGGCGAGCCTGGGCGGCTTACAACGCCTCGACGATGGAGAATCCGAAGCAATTTGGTGTCCGGAGTTTCGCCTTCATCGCCCTTGGTGTCCTTCTCGATCAAATCGACATCATGAACGGCGAAGTTTGAGGAGCTACAGCGTAAGCGGTTCGCGTCTTACTAATAGAGCATCCAATTGACCAGACAAAGACTGAAGATCTCTTAATAGTGAGGCAACACCCGTAGTATGTCTCCTCGGGTAGCAATCCAGTCTGCTAAGCGCCTACAACCTCCACCTCCTCCACAACAGCCTCCTTCACTCCCTTCACTCCCGCACCTCCCTTCTTGTTCTTCTGCCCCGCCTTTTTCAGCGCCTTCTTAGCATTGTTAGCCGCTTTCTTGGCAGCATTCTTCTCCTTTTGAGCCCTTTCCTTCGCCTCGTGAAATTCACATCCAGTCGCGCCCTCCCCAAAGCTCAAAATCTTACAACATGCCAAGCACGCAGAATGCGAGCACCTGACAGCAGCAGAGTTCACACAAGGCGGTACGTGCGAAGATCGGGCGCAGGCTTTCGTATTTTCGGTTGGCGCCGCTTCGCGGTCGGTGGTGGAGAGGCGAGCCTTCTTTGCGTCTTCCTCTGGATTGGCGGGAGAACATAGGAACATAGGGACTAGTCAGAAATGTGGAGTCTTGACACTTCTGAAGAGAGCTGTTACCTGTTTCGTCGGTAGGTGATCGCGCACGCTTCTCTGAGACTTGAAGCTCAGTAGAGTCAACGAGTACTGAAGACTCCTCGGCGGCAGCGACTCGATAATAAGGCTGAGCGTGGGAGTATGGGACGACCCCGTTGAAATCGGCGATAGCTTCGGCGTGCGTAAGTGGTCGGTGCGAGTTTGGCGGCAAGAGTCCAGCGGCGAGGTCGGCCTGCGAGACACGCGAGGTCAGAATCCAGATAGCAATGTGGAGCAGGTTGAAGACGCACCTTGATCAGCTCTCGCATCTGATCCACAACCTTTGCGTACTCCGCATCCTTTTGTTCCCTCGTAACACCCCTACCAGAATTTCCCAGTGACTCTCGGATTTCCAAATGCCTTCCTTGTGCCCAAATTGGTCGAAAGAGCTTGAAGAGATGAGCCTTTATGGCGGAAGAGCCAGTCTGTGTCGATGGCAACGTCTTGACGATAGCAAGGTACTGAGCCGCCAAGAACGTCGCTGGGGCGTAGGCAGCCTGATCCCGATCCCACTCTCCCACGAGCTCTGCATCACACTCAGCGAGAGCGACTTGCATCTCCTCTGGCAAACATGCTCGGTATTCTCTCCCACCGGCAGCATTCGAAGGAGAGAACAGCATAGGGTTATAAAGATTCCCCTCTGCGCTCATCACTCCCAAAGCTCCCGTCTCACGGATGCAAGGTTCGACGTCCTCCGAGTTTGGTACGCCACCGTTCGCCAGGATAGGTACTTTGGAGCCGAGGAGGGAAGTAATGGAGTTGATTTTAGACCAGGAGGCGAAACCGGCTTGACGACCTTTGGCTTCGCGAGTTCGACCGTGGATAGTAAGAAGTTGGGCGCCGGATTGGAAGACGTGGGTTGCGTAGGCGAGGGTACGTTCGAGAGTGGGGAACACGCGAAGTTTGGCGATGACTGGAATGGCGAGGTGGGCGTGGAGGTGCGAGACTGGAGAGAAAGTTTTGCGGTGTCAGCGCCGGCACCCGTACGTCGGGACTTGTTTCTCTACCCCCGCTTCCGGAGATATTATGATCACCGTGATCAACAGAGCCTCGTTCAAGGCTCAAAATAAAAGAGGATGAAGAAAAAAGGAACGCCACTCACTCATTCCCCCAATTAATTCCCACTCATCCATCAAAAAAGCTCCATACCTCCCTTTCTTCGCAATGCCCTGTGGACACCCAAGGTTCAAATCCACCGCATCACACCTTCCTTCAACTTTCTTCGCCGCCTGTAGCCAAAGATCCTTGTCATTCGCACAGAACTGAACGACGAGAGGACGGTCGTATGGAGCAACGCCTTCGAGAGAGTCGGGTGACATGTCGAATTGATCTTCTTGGTAGTGAGTGCTGGTGCTGCTGCCGAAAAGACCGGCGTGAAACATGGGAGTGTAGGCGAGAGTGGCGCCGTGGAGGCGGGAGAGGATGCGCCAGGCCTGCAGATGGGAAGCGTGTTAGCGATGCGCTAAAAAGGTGTATTTCGAGCGATAATAGCTCCTGCAGCAGTTTTCATGGGTAGGAGTGTGTCCTGAAAGCGCTCCGCTGCTCCTCAGCTCGCGTTGCCAGTGGCGACGTCTTTCCATCTCAGCCGGCCCTTCACTTGCCACAGGTCTGCCTGAGCCGGTCTCTCGTTTCAATCAAGACGACCAATCTTCGAGACGGCTCCACACCCGCACTCCCGCCGCTAGCGATCGCGACCCAAAAAAAGAGCAGCGAGCAAGAACGACTCACCAGCTCACTCTGGTCGACCATTGGCGCGACCACATACTTTGGACTCCCAATACTCGTCCACCATTCATGCCCTTCAAGCTTTCCTGGCGCACGGGGTGTTGGTTGCGCCGGGATGGGGTCTGGAAGGGTGGGAGAAGAAGCCATTGTCGAGAGCTGTCGAGTTGCTTGGAGCGAGACTCTGGTTGTGATTCGAAGGAAGAAAGCCGTTCTGTTGTGACCTTCGCTCCTTGCTCGATGGAGAGTAAATCGTGAGGGAAGAGCTTGCTGCTTTCTTCCAACTTCCAAGCAACGTCGTCTCGGACCAGTCGGCCGAGCTGGGTATTGGACTTGGGGAGCAAATTCATCTGTTGATCTTAATCTTCAGAGCAGATATCTGGAAAACTATTAAAAATTGCCATCCAAGAAGGGAAACGCAGGGTGAAGCAGGAAAAAGAAAGCCTCCAACGGCGAAAAAGAAGAGGAGGGGGCCTCGGACGGTATCGCTTCCTGCCACTCGATGAATCCAGGGATAGTAGAACACCCGTCCCAGGTATAGAAAACCTGGATGACGACCGCTACACTATGAATCCTGTTGGAGGTGACAGTCAAGTACTCAGTTATGAAAGCCTCGGAAGGAGAATTACCCCTGACTCCCTCTTTCTCTCTCTTTTTTAGGACTACTTTCCAGTCTAATTCAAACATCGCCTGCCCCTTCTCGGGAGTGGGGGGTTCTTTGGAGACAATTCTTATATTCTGATATGCACATCTGACTACTGCTTCTAAAACGCTCAGCGCATAAAGCTTTGAGTAAGCACAATCATCCGGGATGACTGTCCAATCATCACTTCGAACGACCCTGACGGAACGACCCAAGCTTGCTCGACAACACTCCTTTAGAAGTCAGAATAGCATCAGTTGTGCTCCGTTTCGAACTGAAAGGCTTGTACTAACCAAATCGAAATGTCCTTCTTTGTCAAGGACATCGAAACTTCTGCGGAGCATCCCTTCTTGAGGTACGTACGCTCGAAGCCTGGATATGTTCAGAGTCAGCTTTCCAATACTTACTAGCCAACAGCTGAGGAAAGGGTGTACCTCGCAAGACCTTAGGTGGCTCTTCAGCGGAAGCGGGGAATCCGATGTAAAGCTGCGAGACCTCGTTTCCATCGTGACTTCCTGCGTTCTCGACGGTGAAGGTGACGGTGAAGGCCACTGAATGGAGATCTGAAGGAGAGTTCCATTTCTTCTCGAGCTCGATCATTCGGCGAGAATGAGGCGCTTTGATCTCGATGTTGGAGTAGGCAAAGGTGGTGTAACTGAGTCCGAAGCCGAACTCGAATCGAGGGGCAATGTCGTGCGCGTCGAACCTGGTAGATGTTGCATTGGTCAATATAGTGGACGGGATCAGAAGCCTTGAGTTTAGACTCCCGTACCATCGGTAGTCAATGAGGAGCTTCTCGCTGTACGTGATTTGCGGTACAGTCTCGTATGAGGTGTCTGCGGAGCGTCATGCATGGTGAGCAAAGTTCAAGATTTTGAAGAGCCTATCGACTTACAAAGGATGTCGGCAGGGTAATCTTTTCGCTCCTTCGCAATGGTGTAAGGCAGGCGAGCGGAAGGGTTGACTGCGAAGAAAGAAGAAAAAATGTCAGCTCGTTGTTGAGCGGGTGGATAAAGAATAGCCTACCTCCTCCGAAGAGTATATCTACTATGGCGTTGCCGGTTTCCTTTGACATCTTTGTCAGTCCTTATTCCACTGACTTAGAAGGTATGAAACTCACCTGACCTGGCAGACTCGCCCAGAGAATCGCCGTAACGTTAGGGTTGTTCACCCAAGCCTCCATAATGACCGGGCCAACGGCGTGAATAACAACGACGGTGTTATCGCACTGAGATGTGACATTCGCAATAAGGGCGTCTCCCTCACTGTGTCAAAGTAAGCTCAGCTAAGTTCCGGCGTTCAGCGCGAGTTCCTTACTGCCACAAAGTGAGGTTGTTACGATCGCCAGCGTTTGTGTCCACCGTAATCTGGGGACATAGCAGAGGGTCAGATACTCCACAGACTCCCTCCTCAAAGGTAAAGTACTCACGTAGCCCTCTCCAGAATCCGCGTTCACAAAAACGAGGCAAATGTCCGCCTGTCGGGCGACGGCTTGAGCCTGGAAGTAGTTGTAGTCGTTCGTCATACCCTCGACAACCGCCGTGGGGTTTTGCGAATGAACAAAAGTCTGGATGGCCGACAATGGGTCGACGACTGTGAGGGAAGCGTGAGTAAATGTAGAGCAGGAGGGAATGACAGATGTACGATAGGGAAAGTTGGCGCTACCGGAGCCCCAGCCCATAGCCAGGCTACAAATTTGATACAGCATCAGTATTCAGTACCTCATGTCAAAATCTTTCGCCTCACGTTCCAGAATCACAGCCGCGATCCACACAGCTGTTAGGACCGTCTGGATTTTGTCCCGCGTCGGAACCAAAGATTCCGTAACGCTTGTAGTCGCACGCCGCAAGGGGGAGAGTAAAGCGCTCGTTCTTGAGCATGACGGTGGAAGCAGCACCAATTTCTCGGATAAGTTCTGTTATCCCGAAAAGGTGAGCAGCAAGTCTCGAGAAAAGTCCGGAGCAGGGGCAGCTCACTAGCGTGATCAGCTTGTACATCCACATGTTCATTAAGGAGTACGCCACCAATGTACGTGTCTTCGCTCAGCTGGTCGAAGTTCACTTTGGGGTACTCGAAAGAGTCTTGGCCCATTTTGTAGTAGGCAGCCATAGCTGATCATTGATTAATATTAATTGGAAGTCAGTGAAAAGACATGGCGAGCTGTAGAGTTGAAAGTGTGCCTACTGCGAGTGACCATATCTTGAACACGATAAAGAGGGACAGAGCCGTTCTTGACGGATTCGACTAGAGCAGCACCCCTGTGAAGGCGGATCAGCTCCCCTTCAAACGCATCAAGGCAATTTTTCTTACCAGTAGGATGTGTTCGAGATCGAAGGGTTCGGTTGATTCGGGTTGCCATAAGCGTAAAATCCAGGCTTTTGAACGAAAAGTTTCGTCAGCTTGGCTAAGCTACATGTAGAGCTTTTTTGACTGACCATGTCCATATCAGCGCCAGCAAGGGCCGAGAGAACCCCAGATTCAAGAGCAGCCCCTGCATGTTACTGATTTTGAGTGCTGAAATATCGATGAGGAGACACGAAAAGACTTACAATCGCTCACGACGAACCCCTGAAAGTCGAATTCGTCCTTCAATATGCCGTTCAGAATCTTGCTGTTCTCGCATGCAAACGTTTGGTTCACGTGCTGGTAGCTAAGGCGGGGAGGTTAGGGTGATAGCTTTACAAAGCTAAGCCGAAGGGACTTACGAGCACATGACGGAGCCAACACCTGCTTTGACGGATGCAGCGAAGGGCCAACTCTGGAAGCGAAGGCCTTAGACGTTTGACAGTCAACAGCCGATGTCAGATAGAAGGACGAACATAGAGCTCGTGCATAGTCCTATCATCCTGTTGTCCAAAAAGAAGAATGGTTGAGCCAAAAACCACAAGATCGAGTACGCGTCCCACTCACAATGTTGCTGGAAGAAGCGGTCGCGCCTCCACCGCCACGGTAATGCTCTTGCTCATTTCCCACAAAGTGCTTCGCGCAGGCGATGACACCTTGAGATTGAATACCGATGATAGTCTCAGCCGAGACGACACCCGCAAAATAAGGCTATTTGATGAGGAGAAGCGTTTAGCAAGGCCTCTTGGCGGGAGCGCTAGAAATGAGTCAGACTCACGTCACCGCCGGCTCCTTCCCAGTTGCGACCGCCAGCAGCAACTCGGCCTAGGTTCATCATAGGTCCGAGTGCTACGTTGACTCCCTGACATTGTAGGATGACGGGTGAGTAGTCGGCTTTCGGGGTCAGAGCTGGGAAGCACACCTTTCCTCGGTGCTCAGCTCCCATAGCTTCCCCACGTTTTCGAATAAGATCCCTATCTGTTTTATGAAAGTGACGTTTGGCTATGAAGGAACTTTCATAAAGTAATGTTTACGTACCCCACGTCGAGGCAGAATTGATTCTGCATCATCGGTTCATCACTCAGTCTTACATTCACCAACGTCCATCAAAATCGAAAACTCACCCAGCAGGGAACGCACTCGCAAAGTCCGTGAATCGGACACCGACTGGCGAATCTTCGAGACAGAATCCCGCAAAGTTCTTTCTCGGAATACTTCCGGTATTGCCAACGCAGCGGCCAAGAATACCGGCTCCAGTGGTCATCTAGAATATCAGAGTTGATGAGAAGAAGTGGAGGCTCAATATAGGACAGTACTCACGTTGACCAGCTCCTCAATGCTGAGATCGGAGACGAACTCGCGAGCCTTCGCGACAGCTGACGCCCAGTCGCCAGTTCCAGTAGTATTGGGAGAAGGGTAGACTGGAAGGACAAATTATCAGCACGCAAGCCTACCTAAATCTTGCAAGATTGTAGCTGTACCAAATGGGGAAGTGCTGCCGAGAGTAATCGCGTCAACATTGACTTGGGTGTGGAAGTCGCGAAGCAATGGATGTGTGCTTACTATTCCTCATAGCCAGGTGGCGCAGGGTTAGGTGTCGTCGGGAAACGATAGCCTCCGCTGTTATTGGCACAAGCAAGGCTTGATAAAAGTGCAAGAAGCACCGCAACCTGTGGCGCCGTAGTCACGCGCATGATGTTGGTGGCCTGTAGTCGAGGTTGAGCTTGTTGTCGAGGTCGTCGTTGCGGAGGATGGAGAGAAAGACGGGGAAAGGAATGAGGAAGATGGGGAACCGTGTGGGGTGGGAAAATTGAATTTGTATGGAGAGGCGACGGACCAGCCGTGTCGAGCCGGTTCGGACTAGCGTTGTTTAGGCACCCCAAGCCCGGTCCGAAAGATCAACAAACCATTACTGTCCAAAGTGAGTTGAGCATTTTGTGCTGGAGACTGGCAGGTGAAGTTTTTTGCTCACCGTCTTAGATCGTGAGCAGCGCCCAGCAGCTTCCAGTGGCAGATTGATCAAAGCTGCATCCCGCGGTGAGCGAGTCCGACGCGTCCCGTAGGTTTAAGAAGTCGTCCATCGTCGTCACAAACAGCTGACTCGAATCGATGCCGGGCGGACGGCGAGATTTGATATTTTCGAATTTGCGGGCCAGCCGATGTGGGGCCGGGCGTGGGGGTCGAGCCGAGAGGGCACCAGTGTTGAGATGTTGCATCCCTTTTATGCGTATGGGGCAGCGCCTTCAAGGGAGCCAGTCGACATTTGGTAGTGGGTATGGAAGTGTAGACGAGAGTGGCGCCGTGTAGGCGGGAGAGGATGCATGATGCGCAAGCAAGCGCCAGGCCTGCAGATGAGAAGCGTGTTAGCAATGCGTTATAGAGTTCGCTAGATTGGATTTCCGGGCGAGAGTCGCTCTTTCGATAGCTTTCGAAGGGGTACGATTATTCTAGATTCGCTCCGCTGCTCCTGAGCGCTGCCAGTGGCAACCTCGCTCAATCTCAGCCCGCAATTCGCTTCCGTCCGCAAACGTCCACCTAAGCACTTCCTTCCCTGCATCATAAGGGACTGCTACTCCAAGCAGCTCAACTCCCGCCCTTTCCCCGCAAACGATCATGATCAACAAAAAAAAAGAGCAGCGCGCAAGGAGAACTCACCAGCTCACTCTGGTCGACCATCGGCGCGACCACATAGTTTGGACTCCCAATACTCGTCTACCATTCATTTCCTCCAGCTTTCCTGCCGCACGTGGAGTTGGCACGGGATCGAGAAGGGTCAGAGAAGAAGCCATTGTCGAATGCCGTCGAGTGGCTTGAAGCGAGACTCTGGCTGGGCTTCGAAGAAAGAGTGCCGTTTGCTGTTGAACTCGCTCCTTGCTTGACGGAGTGCTTTTGTGAAGGCGCTTGCTCCATTCGCTACGCCCAGTCGACCGAGCTGGGGATTAAATTCGAATTTGGGGAGCAACTTCAGTGCAACTTGATCTCCTGATCTCGATGTACCGCCGGATAATTTCAAAAACTTCTGAAACGGCTCTCCATGAAGAGAAAGAGTAGAGAAAGGCAGGTAAAAAAATGAAGCGGGAAAAAGAAAGGTCTGCACCGGCGAAAAAGTGAACGGAGAGGCGAACGATCTGAACTCTTCTAAACTCCACGCGTCCCATGAATCCAGGGAGAGTCGAACCCCCGTCCCAGGTATGGAAAACCTGGATGATAACCGCTACACTATAGATCCGTATGCTTCTGTGCATTGCGCGCGCATCTCACCGACGGCAAAACGTCCACTCCGTCTGCTCTCGCTAGATGTTTCATGCTTCTCATCCCAAGTCTCTCCCAGACACAAGATAATCCGAGTCCAACAAATCTATTCCACAATGCTGTCTGTTCACAGGCGCTCCTTCTCAAAGCTCTTTACACAGTGTCCTTCCTCTCGCCACCTGACTGTCGCAAAGCCAAGGTTCTACCTTTGTCGAAATCAGTGCCGCAAGTAGTCTGTCGATGAAAAGTTTCAGTGGAATCTTCCTCGTGTAAGGCAAAATCACACCATAGGAAAGGAAGACTCACATGCCCAGCGTATCCGCGAACCCCACGGACGCGATCCGAAACTCTCTCTCGCGTTCCCTCCTCTCCTTCCCTTTCAGTTCACCCCCACCGATTCCAGCGCCATCTGAATCGCTCTCATCGAACAGATCTTCATCATCATCCAATCCCAGTCGATAGAACTAACAAAGCGAAAAACCATCAGCTCCAGCCGTCCCCTCATTTCATTCCCCAGAGAAAAAACGCTCACCACATTGACATAAGCCAACCCTCCCGAAATTCCTTCCATAGCAATCAATCCAGCAACAATCCAAGTTGCACCAGCTTCTCCAAAAGAACTCGAAAGGAAGTTCGTATAGGCCTCCATCGTTGTGAAAATGAGAAGGCAGACTTGGACCATTGTAGGAAGTGGGATTAGAGCCCGAGGGAGTGGAGGGAGGCGGAAGATGGAGAGAGAGGAGCGGGAGAAGAAAACGAAGGTTTGGTAGATTAGTTGCCAAAGACTGTGGGGGGTTGATGTATAAGAGTCAGTAAGGATCAAAAAGAGGAGGAGAGGGACAAACGGGTAGTAATCCCGCAGAGATTTTATGATGGAAGCTAGGACCGGATTGGCTTGGCGAGAGGGAACTGGGAAAAGAAGTGTAGGAGCGACTCCAGTATTGATGATGTATTCTAAGAGGAAGCGAGTAAGTCTCATCGCCCAGAGCTCATTAAAAAAAGCGAAGACTTACCGGCCAGGTAGACGAAAAACAGGGGAAGCATATACCGCACTACGAGCGGTTTCGCAATTTCCAGCTTTTCCATCCTAGTAAGATGCACTCCTGACTTCTCGGCAGGAACCTCTGGAGCAGCCTCTCCGTCTTCATCTTCTTCATCATCGACATCGAAGACTGGTATCGAATCGTAGGCCTGAAAAATGGAAGCGAAAGTTTCGAGTGACGGAAGGAGGAAGTAGAACGTCGCGGCCATACAAAGCGGCAAGACCTGTCACGGCCCAGAGCATCAGTGTCCTTCTCATTCTCAATTGCGAAGCGAGAATCAGCACTTACAGAGCAAATCAGAAGTCCCTGCCTAACTCCCAATCCTCTCAGCAGCCACCAAAGACCCGCACCGACCAACCCCGCCGCTCCCGTCCCCGAAGCGAACCAACCGATTGCTTTCCCACCCAAATCCAGATGATCCAGAGCTCCATATACAGTAGCGAGTTGAAGGTAGGTCATCTCTCCTAAGCCGGAGGAGAAGGAAGCAATGGCGATGCCGCATAAGCGGTAGCCAAGCGTCGGGGAGAGGGCGACAACCTTCGCGAACGGATGATTAGCTCAAGATTAGGGACAAGGAAGGGTGTTCACGTACGAGTATTCCACCAAAACTTAATGCTGAGCAAGAAAGGATTCGTCTGCCGTATCTTACACGACCCTGAAGAAGATGAGCGGGTGGTGAGGAACTGACCGAGTGGGGCGGGAAGGTGGGAGCGGACCTTCATTAGATATGGCCAGCCTACTTTTACTAGTAAAGCAGGAGCTATATTTACAAAGAGGATTACACCCTAGAGTTTATCAATCTGGTCAGTATATTCTCGTCCGAGGTATACGAGAGCTGCTGTTGTGTGTTGTGTACCTTTGGAGTTGATTGCGAGTCGACGAGGTCGAGTGCTGCTGAGAGGATGACGACGTATAGGACATTATTGACCTGTAAATGAATGTGATCAGCTTGCAATGGAGAATTAAAGAACTGAATGAAGTTACGAGGCCGAGTAGAAAGAAGGAAGCGCCAAAGCGGTAGCCGGCTGAGTCTGTAGTTGGAGCTGCCCTCGCACTGAGTGACATTAAAGAATTACGCTGACCAGTCGTCGGTCGTACTGGAGGATAACTTTCGATTCCTTCCATTCATCGCTCGCTGGAAGAGACACGCAAATCCCCAGTGCGCACAAGACTGTCCCTCGGATCACTTCCGCAATTCCAAAGTCGCCGCCGCGTTCAGCCGTGGAAACCTTCTAACCTCCAAACTATCGCGAAACATGGGGTGAGTCGACTAGGGACCCAGTAGTAGAAACAAGCTAACCTGTCTTGAATGTTAGTAAACGAAAGTCAGCCAAGAAGCCTCAAACTGGCAAGAAGATGGCAGGTTTAGGTACGTCCCTCCTTTCAAACAACATTCCTCAATGTACTCACTTACTCCATAATAACAGACAAGACCTTCCGTTGCCTCTTCTGTCAGCACAACGGCACAGTCACTTGCAAGCTGTACGTAAATCTCCTCGTCCAAGGCAGTGGCGTGACGCGCAACGACCTGCAACTCACTACGCAACTCCATTCAGTGATTCGAAGCAAAAGACTGCAAGGTTGGATTGCAAAGATTGCGCTCAAAACTTCTCCGTGAGCAGTCCTGCGCGCTTCGTAACCCACTCCCCATGCTGACCACCTCCTTGGCAGACTGACATCAACCGTTCGCACCTCTTTCCCTCTCTCTCCCCCTCCTTCTAACTAGTTCCTCGCCCTCCCAGATCTAACCGAACCCATCGACGTCTACTCTGAATGGATCGACGCGTGTGGAGAAGTAAATCACGGAGAGGACGACGACAACCGTCAACGCGAGCCCTCACAGCCTAGTCAGCAACGAAAACGGTCGGCTCCAGCTCCGGCGAGGGATCTGGATAGTGATGACGATGAGGATTTGCCGGATATGAGGATCGCGACTAAGAAGCAGAAGAAGGTTGCGGAATCGTCGGATGAGGATGAATGATGTGAGCATTCAGGGTCGAGGGGAGAGTACTATCCATTTTCTTGTAAGAGCATCTCTGTTTGTATCTTTTCAACGGGTGTGGTGGATGAGAGGGCATTTAGGGCGTCTTCAGCCTGCGACGGTCAGTCAGCCAGCAACTCGACCTCACATTTCCCAAGTTGTAAAGGACGAAAACCAAACTGCTCCTATCAACGATTACTACAACATCAATGCCCAATTCCCAATCTACCCCGATCTCCTCCCTTTCAACCGCAAACTTAATTGAACAGCTTCCTTATACACTCAGCGTACGCCGCGGTCGCCTGGGCTTTCCTCCTTCCCCTGCTCTCAAACAATAGTAGAGCCGGTAAAAGTCGAGAGAAAAGACCGTATCAGGCCCATTAGAATGTTAATCGAGGTAGGAAGATCGAATATAGCAACACGCCAAAGTACCGAGCGAGCGTCAACGCGAGCAAGCCAGCCGCAGGGCGGAGAACGACAAGTCTTTCGCGATGCATACCATACGGACCGCGCGGTAGTAAGATCGCTCTTGCGGCAGTCATCATTCCGACGATCTTACGGGTAGGAAGGAGGGGAACAACGCTTGGGAACGGGTCCGACGCATTAGCGCGACAAGCCGCGAAGCTCTCCCGCCGCCCACACCTGATCACCTCGGATCCTTGAAAACTTTCGAGAAAATGAGAGGAAGCGTAGACTCGGACTCAACTGATCACAAAAAAGTCCTTGACAATACACAGAAGCACCGCTTTGACCTGCTAGTCCCCCGTCCCCCTCCCTGCCTTTCCATCCCAACAAGCGTTCGCCTTTCGATCCCGCCGCTGTTAAAGGAGAGGAGTGGGAGAGGCTGGGTTGTGAGGTCGGAGAAGGTGGGGGGAAAGGGGAAGGAGATTGTCTCAATAGTCGTTTGGAGCGTAGACTGGCACTCGGAGGTCGGATCGTCGTGGTTCTGTACGACGAATAGCAGTTCAGTTCTTCTGCCCTAGATATCCATTCAACCGAAGCCCGTAGCGAAGCCCGTAGCGATATGCGTACTGATGAGAGGGTGTAATTGAGCGAGGTACGTGATTGCCCACCTGGAGAGACGAGAATGAATGACGATCAGCTCTCTCGCTCGCTTGCTCTTTCGAATCGCGCGTGAAACTCACATGAGCCAGCAGCAAGTTATAACAAGCAACAAAGAAGTTCGCGCGACACTGATCATCCCATCATCAATTGGTATCAGCTCGTGCGTCAGATGGGAGGCGAGTGGCGACGTACACTTGGTTCTGTCCTTTTGGAATGGCGATGAACCCGACTGCTGCTAGAGCAAAGCACACGAAGAAGGCGAGGAAAACAAGACCTCCTCCCATCGCGAATTGATTAGGTTTCAACGTCGACGAGATCTACACAGAGCAAGGGCGTGCGCCGAGGGGGTGACTCCCAATTTTGTGTTTGCGGTTGTCAGTCGCAGTCCGCCTGCCACTGGCGAGCGTGTTGGGGAAGACTCTCGCTGTTCAACCGACATTTTGATTCACTGATAAGGCACTACGTACGACAATCCTCTCCCCTGCTGGGCGTAGGAGAACTTGAACCGCGAGCGTTTAGTTCTTCTGTATCCGGCCCGCCAGCCCGCTCAAGACTTCATCAGACTCGCAATACGGCATTGTTCGCGTCGGCTTATGGGTTCGGTAGAAGTTTTATGTGTCTTGACCGTGGGGGCCTTGTTCAATTGGCGAAAGCGTAACCATGGGCTTGGGTAGTTCAGGTGAGTGCAGAACCTCGCATGTACTCGTTTCTCACACGTCGCAACGCTGAACAGTCACCACCCCACAGTACACAGTTCATGAAATACGAGAGCTGACAACATCCTGAGTTTACCAATTGCGGCGTGGTGCAAATTGGATGGTGGGCGATGCTGGGAGGGGAGGTGTCCTGGCAGGGGGAAGGACCGGGAACGCACGGTGGAGGAGCACTCACGAAAGCACCGAAACTAGGAGTTTTTTGAGAGGTGCTGCGAACTTCGCCTGCGATTAGCTTGTGAAGGAGGTATAGCGCCGGAAGCCACAGGACTGACTTCTCCCTTCGGTGGATGAAGAAAGGCCGCGGGCCATGTGGAAGGTGTGCTGAAACCTCATTCCAGATTTGCTTAGTTTCTGAAAGAATCCCAACCTCTTCGTCTTCAAAGTGAAAGTTAGCCCAACAGGGACATCTCCCGCCTGACGACCGGAGGCCGAGCTCGAGCGGCGTCGCCAGCTGGGCGCCAACGTTCATCAATCACGTTCACTTCCACCTCCGTTCGTTCGGGTCACCTCAAACCTCCTGTCCTTCGGCTAATCCACACTCGCTCATCACCTGCCTGTCGCGAAACTCTCTTTTCCAATTTTACTCACTCTCTCGCCTTCTCAAGAGCTCCACCCTTTCATCGACCCCAACCTCGGGGACCACAAATATGTCAACCCTCTCGCCGGCCGAGTTGGCTCACGTACTGAGAGTGATAGATGCTGCTAAGACATACCTCATTGTGAGTACTGTCCGTCTCTCGCGCGCTCGCGTCTCGGACAAACGTGGTGGCGCAGCTTGCTGAACGAAAACTCTCCGTCTTCTTTTGGGGCGACGCAGGTCGTAACTTGTATACTTGTTTGGGACTCTCTTTCGACACTTAGCTCGGAGATCAAATTTATTTGGGTGAGCGCGGGGAGTAATAGGCGTGGGCGCGAGTGCGGAGGTCTAATTTCGATCGAGGATCCAGAAGGCACAGATGACTCCTCTCAAAGTCGTCTACCTCATCAAGTAAGCTCCTTCAAGGAGGGAGTCGTAACACATCTGACCTTTCTTTTTCGTTGGACCCTTAGTCGATGTAAGACGCACGAAACATCGACCGAATAATCTCATGACTAATCCCTCTAGGGAAGACTGGACGATATTCCTAATGGTAAGCCTTTTCTCCTGTTCACAACTGACTTTGACCAATATTCTACTTCCAGATATTTTCAACCGTTTTGATCGTTGGTGGCGTAGAGCTCAGCGTGTGCCGAAGGATCGCACTTTTCGAACCGGCAGGCACAGTTGTCACTTTAATGCAAGTCTTCTTGACTTCTTCACTTGACTTCTAGCTGAATCTTCATTGTACACAGGGCCTGCTCTTGTATTCTGACCATCCGGATGCACGCCTTGTTCGGTCGGAGTGGGAAAGTACTCGCGACGTCGGTCCTCCACCACTCGACTTGCGCGACCAGCTTTTGCTTACTTTTGCTCACCGATGAAGGTTGTGTGTTGGGATGCTCGCCGAACTTGCCATACTCTGCCTCGCAACAAGTCAATTCGAAGGTGAGCTCATAGTTAGACGTCGGAAGTTTTTTGTCTGACAGAAAACGCTTCGCGATAGTGATCACTCTCCCACCTGGCGTTCCTGGATGTATCGCGACTGGGAAAACGAGCAATGCGGGATTTACTACCGCCTTGCACGTCCCTCTCTCTGGCGGTTTTTCAATTTGGTGCTGACCTTGTAATTGGGAATACTAGCTGGGCTGCACCGCTGGGGTTTGACATTCTCATTTTAGGAATGACCGTCCATCGCTACGTGAGCTTTTTATTTTGTCGTGAATTGCTCATATGAGAAGAACTGATTGAAGCGCCTCGTTCGCCTAGGTCGGGCTTCGCCGGCGAAGCGAGTTCGTTCTCACTCCCATCTTAGACACCTTCTTCCAAGACGGTGTCTTCTACTTCACGGTTATTTTCGTCGTGGATACCGGTACATAATTATCGCTGCTCCTTTGACAAATGCTGAGTTTACCCTTTCACCGCTCCTGAAAAGTCAACATCGCTTTCTGTGCGTGGAAACTTTGCTCGTCGCCTCCGCCTCTCACAGATACTTATTCTTCTCTCCCGCAGTCGCTCAGCCAGATGTTGCCATGAAGAGTATTAACTCGGGCATGTCAGCAGTAGTTACTTCGCTGATGGTCGGTCTCTACTACTTGTGGGAGTCATTTTTAAGGCTGACTATCCACCGTTTCCCAGGCATCCCGACTCGTCCTTCACCTCCACACAACCTCCAACTCGCCAAACTCTTCCGATTCTCGTCCTCTTCCACCCCTTCCGATGAACCACTTCCCGACGAGCAAAGCGCCCCAAGGCCCTCGCTCGCCCGTCGGACGCCATCGCAACCCACCTCTTTCCAGCTTCAGTTTTTCCGAAGCCGAAGAGCTCCCCAAAGCCGTCCGAGTGGCTTTGCGTGGAATCGGAAACGACGAGGCTGAGCTCGGCTTGAAAGATCGCGAGGTGGAAACTTTTCGCGATGGGAGACATAGAGGGAGGCAGGCGGGCAGCACGAGTAGTGGTATCAGGGTGGAGAGGGATGTGATTGTTGAAGTGGATCAAGAGAGCGATATTGGGATGGTCAATGTGAAGAGAGGTCCTTCGTGGAAAGACATGAAGTGATGGGAGCAGGGCTTACATCTAAATTACGCTGTCGATTTATCACGTTACGAGTAAACTATTATTGAATTTATGTTGTGCACTGTACGACGCTATAGTCTCACTTTCCCTTCAAAATGGGGTGCTGAAGCTACTTCCCTTTTTCGTCAGAAAGGTGCGGCTGAGCTGCACGTTAAATCACGATCATCTTACTTGAGAGCGATCGCAGTGCTAGGGCGCGGAGCTGATAAGACGTCAAGTGACTCGGGCACTCCTTTGTCCCCAAAACCGCTATTGCTTCTCCGACCAACGTCCTTGTCTTCGGTCTCGTCACCTTTGCGAGTCACTCGTAACGTCCCACACCCGACGAAGGCTCCCCACGGTCAGTGGATGCCAGATATACCTTACCTGACAGGCAGCAGAATAGTAAGAGTATCCTCTATCTCAAGTAAGAACTTCATACAGCTGACACCTCGCACTTATCAGATCACCCCAGCACCAGGGCACCGTCAGGTTTTGCGAACACCAAGGCTTCCCAACTCCACGCCTCCCTCTCCTCTCTTTCTGAACTGGGTGAAGCTTCCCGAGCCAAAGGATCTTTCAGCTCCTGTTTACCCCTTGAAGCGACTTTCTCTTCCCGAAAAGGCCAACTTGAACATGAGCGTCGCACAAAACCCTTCGGTCGCCTCCCCGGTCCGACTCGAGGAAGACGCGAAAATCACCGAAATTTCGCCAAAGTCCTTGAAAGTGAAGGAGGATCCAGATAGGAGAGGAGTTATTTGGATGGTGGTGTTTGTGAGCATGTTTACAGGATTGGCTTTGGGAGATTTGGGTCTAGGGTGGTTCACGTTGGCGGTCGCCGTATTCCTTGGGTCCTGCTGGTCGGCACTCGTGTGAGTGGATATTTCAGGTTTTCACTAGAAAGGGAGTTTCTGATACATTAATCTCAGAGTCTATATTCTCGAGGAAGCGTTTCCCATCCAGTGGTGAAAGAATCTCGCCTCTTGGCAGCGTCCTGGCAATGTGAAGTAGTGGGAAGTGCAAGGGAGGGAAAAGATGAGAATTACATCAAGATACGTGGTTCGATTGGTGAATGTATGTACATATTGAAGTCACCACTTGATATAAGTTATGGTAAAGATTGGTGGGTACCTCCATTCAACGCATCCTCAGCAAATTTCCAACGTCGAGCCCGAGTTGTCCCGAGGAATTTCTTCTCGTGGCTCCTCTCCTCTCCTAGGACCCACCGATTTCCACCGCTCAAATTCTTCGGTCGACATCAACTCTGTAAAGACAGATTGACTGCGAAAAGTCGATGGGTCTCAGCGAACTTAACAACAGGACGGTTCAAAGTACGCACGAGGTCTCTACCAGAACAGCACTCGGAAGAGTCTTCACAAAGGCAGAGACGTCAAATGCTCCGAACCCTGACGGAGTCATCAGTGTCGGACTTCCCGCCGCAGAACTCGCGACGCTGCGAAGAAGTGCTCTCTCTAAATCTGCCCGGGCGTTTACTTCACCAAAGGGTCAGGTTCAAGTGAAGTTAATCCTGGGTCAAATTCGGACTTACGGCTGACCAGGACAGAATTGATGTAGAGCTTGATGAGGCAGAGGTTGACGGTAACATGCCAAGAGGTCGACAAGGTGGCGAACAGGATCGCATCAATCTGGCCGACGAGGGGAGGTAAGATGCGAAAAATTCAAGATCGAGAAATGGACTTACAACAGCGCATGCGGCCGTCAAGCCATTCGTCTGAATGATGAGCGTCGTCTGAAGGTGCTTCAGTGTCAGTGTCACCACTGGGGACTTAAGATCGACGAGAGACTCACCAGCTTTTGGCAAACACTGCTGTCGGCTTTTCGTTAGCACACTTTACCAACTGAGATAAGTATAGCTCACGAAGTCGCCTGAAGAACGTTCTCCTTTCTTCGCTGAAGATAGTAAACGAGAGATCCAGTAATGAAGAGGTCGGCGACTGCCGCACAGACAAGCCAAATCGTGACACCGTAAGTCCAAGATTGGAACTTGGAGTAATACTGAAGGTGGAATATTTGTGCGGTACCACCGCATGCGAAACCCAGCTGAATGGCGCTGAAGGTGCAAATGACCAGCGGCAAGGCGAAGCCTCGTTTGCTCATGACGTAGACGCGGTAGGCGTAGAAAAATTGTACGACCGATGCCACGATGCCTGAAAACACCAGCATGAAGTCAACAACTGCTCTACTCGAAACTGAAAACCACCGACCAGTCATGAGAGGGTCTACTGCAAACATCCAGGGCGCCTTAGCCAGATGAGCGAGGTTTCCAAAGTGCGACACTGTCGCGTCGTAAACTGTCCAGCTAGAAAAGGAAGATTGAGCTCAAGTTCTTCCTCCCAACTTCTGATTTTTGGCGTACCAAGAGAAGACTGTATGAGCCAAATCTAGCGATAGAAGCCCAGTCACGAGTAGAAAGTAGAGGCGCCGATCATTCGGGAACGTCGAGTAGTAAGCTATCAAGTGGCATCAGTTTCCAATACACGGTATAACAAAAAGGTCGCTCACTCCATCCTTGGGCGGCATTAACTCCGAACGCCACACAGCTCAGCATTGTCCCGGCGACGAAGCAACCGATAGATCCATCTGAAGAGCACATCACCTTGATCAGGATTCGTTCTTGCTGAAGCTAGATAGAACTTACCGAATTGTCCCATCCTTAGAGTCTGTACGATCAAAATTGACGATAAGATGGAGGATTGGTCGTGAGGTCGGCGGAGGGAGAGGAGGGAGAGTGATGGGGGAAAGAGGAGAGGGAGAGTGTAAACCATCGAAGTGTATATCTTGCAGATGGAAGAATCAAGAGCTCGAATTCAGAGCCTTCCAACTTCTTTCTGGCCCACCGGAGCGATATCCCCGCATAACGGCTCGACTCTGAGTCCCGTCCTTGTCATTTTTCCTCCTTTTTGGGGGGGCGACAGACCTTCTTTTTACTCGCATACCCACTTTCATCCTATCTAGCCCTACATATCTTCCCCGCGCCGAATCTTTTAGAGTCGGCCTGGATCCAGACTCGAACTTCGCGGACGACTGTGTTCCGCGGATCTCTCCGTCGCACCCGCACCCTGTTAGGCCCAGCTTCGACATGCTCCCAAGTGACCGGACTTCAGACGTGCAAGCACAGAAAGGCGGCGAGCCGGTGTGGGCGCTCCTCTGTGGTCCGTGGTCCGGGTGCTCGACGCCTCGAGCGAGTGAATGCAGGCGATGATCGATCTCTTCTTGCGACCGGCTTTTGTCAGTCTTGGCGGCCCCGCACCTTTGGTTATGACAGGGAGTAGGTTAGTGTAGGGGAAATAATATATTTCCGTCGCACTTAATTAGTACGAGTTGTGTGGGTGAGAAGAGGGCCGGGATGCCGCCTCGATAAGTGAGGCGCCCGGACATCGACTTGCTCAAAGCCGTCAACGCTGCTGCTAATGCGAGAGTGCAAAGCAGCGTTTACGCTCCAAGATGACCATAAGGATTTTTAACTAGATGAAAGTAGTTATTTGGAGATTATAGGGAAACAAAACAGAAAGAGGGATGGAGGGTGGGGCTTGAAAATGTCCAAAGCAGGCGTTCGGAGCGTGCTGTCGATGATGGACTCTTA
>JASZXU010000211.1:0-31030 GCA_035521515.1 Phenoliferia sp. Uapishka_3
CCTCGACACCACCCCCTCCCCAGACGTCCTCTCCAACGCCGGTCGTTCTTCCTCTTCCAAAGCTTCCAAAACCAGCGCCTCCTCTTCCACCACAACTCTCCCAACAATGCTCTCTTCTCTTTCCCTCAACGACGGCGCTTCTTCTTCGGCCCCGTCACTTGAGACGAAAGCGACTTCGATTATGGAAGAAGAGGAAATGGAGAAGACTAGGACGGTCTTTTTGAATGAACAGACGAGTCATCATCCCCCGATTTCTTTCTTTCATTTGGAAAGTAGGGGTCCGAAAGGAACTGTGAGAGCGACGGGAGCGGATCAGGTTGGTGCGAAGGTTAGTTTTTTGTTGAACCTTTGATCTCCTAAACATGAATCTGATAACTGATACATCGTTCACCCAGTTCACTGGAACGAGTAAGCCGCACGCTGTCCCCTGAAGGTTCCTCACTGACCGAAATTAACCGCGTTTCTCGCAGCCGTCAAAGTCTTCCCAGGGGAGCACAACAAAGGCATCTTTGTCACTTTACCAGATCGCAACAACGAAGAATACCAAGTCAGTCAGCCTCCCAATTTTCTACCAGACAGCTTTCTAACAGAACCTCCGCACTCCAGCTAACCCACCCAACAGCGAATGTCGCCGGTCTTCTTCGCGGTTCTCCCTACGCCACAATCTGCGAGAACAGTTACATCACATGTCGTAATGGCTCAAAGCGTCTACGCTGTATTCTCGCTTATACAGAAGAGGTTTGTTTCGCCGATTTTGGCTTGCTCGTCGTGGTGTTGTGATATTGATATTGATGTCTTCTCTTCGTCGTTGCAGAGCTGGCTCATGAAGTCGAAATTCCTTTTGGAGGGAGTGGTTTATGAATATGAAGAGGGGAAAGAGGAGGCTTATACCAAGATTAAGCAAGTACCGGCGAGTCAAGTGGTGGCGACTATTGAAGGGTGTTGGAGAGGGGAAGTTCGATGGAAACGCGCTGGAGAAAAGGTTCGTCACCCTCCTTATCAATACCTGCCTCACTTTCTCCTCCTCATACTCATACACCTCTCTGCTCGAACAACAGAGCTGGTCCCAACTCCTCGACATGGTTCCTCTCTCCGTCATTCCAAAAACAGTCGCTCCTCTGGATCAACAACACGAGCTAGAAACTCGCAAAGTTTGGTCTTCCGTCACCAACGCCATCCTGGCGAAAGATTGGAATGCAGCTTCCAAAGCGAAACAAGCGCTCGAACAAGCTCAACGGGTTAAAGCTGAGGAACGGAAGAAGAGTGGTGAACCGTGAGTTTTCTTTTTTGTTTTTCGAGGGGGAGGTGGGTGGTGAATGCGGTACGGTGCTTACGAAATCTATGGTGGGGGTAGATATTTGCCGGTATATTTTGGCCCGCAGGGAGATGAGTGGGATGGGAGACCGGTACTTACGGAGGAGGGGAGGAAAGCGGTTGAGAAGGAGTTTAAGGCGAGGTATGAGGGCCCACAGAAGTGAATATTCTGGTCCGTCTTGGTTCTACCTTTTGCTCTTTATAACCCCGCTCTCTGAGTCGCCTCTTATATGTACACTGGGCTGATTAGTTCATCGCGTAGATCATTCCCCGACTCGAAGCAGCTCGAAGCCTTCAGAGCGCGATCTTCTCCTTCGAGCACACGATTCGACTACATACTTTTAATTTTATCATTCGAAAGAGCTGAGCAGTGTTTGAACCTTTTTCTAGTGGATAATCTGTAACACCTCCGTCCTTTGCACGCTGAACTTTACGCTGGTGGGGTAATAGCTCAGCTTGGAAGTGCTATTGTCCAAGCCTACTCCTACTCAGGGAAGCCACGACGCCTCGAATTTCTTCACTCTTGACTTACAACTTGCCGCTGACCAGACTCAAGAAACTTCGACTTCATGCTTGATCTTTCGCTTGGTCGGACGTCCTCCGCAGCTGCGCTCAACCGCGCCTCATCCGCACAACCACTCAACCGCTCGACCGCTGGTCGCGAGAGCTCATGGAGTCAAACCAAGAGCTCGTCAAAGCTAAGTAAGCCTTTCTTAAGCAAACGTCCTTTCGGTATGCGTGCAGTGCTGAAGCAAATCTGAGTTATCGCACAGAAGCGCCTAGGGACCCGACGAACGTTGCGGATTGTGGTTTGGATCTTCATGTCTCAAAAACTTGGTTGCTCGTGGACTGTGTATCTGGATCTGGGCAGCGGGCTGATGAGGTTTGGAAGTTGTCGAGGTCAAGATACCGACAATCTCGCCGAGCGCGCCCTTATCTCGCTCAGATCTATTTGCCGCCTCAGCTCTCCCCATGTTACATAGCCGATAAGACTCCCGATAGGTTTCCCATAACGTTCTTCTCTTCTTTTCTTCATCTTCTCAACTTCACTCCTTCCTTACCATGCCTTCAAGCAACTACTCGGACGACAAGATGAAGGACCCTTCCGCAGTCACCGTTGCGCAAGTCAAGGACGAATTCGAGGGTCCAGGACCCGAGCGTGAGGTCGTTGATCTTGGTGAAGAGGTCTTGCATGGAGAGCATGTGGAGTATTCTCAGAAGGAGGAGAATGCTGTCTTTAGGAAGATTGATAAGCGACTCATTCCGCTGCTCATGTGGGTTTATATGATCCAGTTTGGAGACAGTAAGTGCAGAGCCCTTTTGACTTTGATGAACAACAATTGACATTCTCATTCTTTGCTAGAGATCTCACTTGGTTATGCCTGTTCGTCCTCACACTGTTTCGGCCAGACCTCGCCTTCTTCGCACCCGCTGACGTTCCACTTTTAACAGCTCTCATGGGTATTCAAACGGATCTCAAGCTTCATGGCCGTGAATACTCTTGGGCTTCTTCCGTATTCTATGCCGGTAAGCGCTCAGCACCCTCTGAGAATTCTTCGCGACTTGCACTCATCCTGTTCTTAAATTGCCAAGGCTTCCTGCTCGCGGAATTCCCGGCCGTCTACCTCCTCAAGAAGCTCCCCATTGGAACGTTTACAAGCGTCAACATTATGCTTTGGGGACTGGTTTTGAGTTGCACGGCTGCCGTTTCCTCGTACGGTGGACTTGTCACCGTTCGGTTCTTGCTTGGAGGTGAGCCCCTTCCCATTTCAAAGTGCGGCTGTCCATGGTCTCAATTCTTCTTCTCTTTCCCAGTCTTCGAAGCGCCCATCACTCCGGCATTTTTGATGCTCACAGCAATGTGGTACCCTCGATACCAACAAGGCCGTCGAGTTTCGTACTTCCTTGCGTGCAACGGTATCGCCACCCTGATTTGTGCTCCCATCGCATTCGTGAGTCGAAGTTCAATCACTTGCGTATTTGCCATTGAAAACTGACCGGTTCATCGCAGGGACTTTCTGGAATCACTTCCGACGTTTTGGAGACCTGGAAAATTCTCTTCATCCTCTTCGGCATCATCACTTTCCTCACTGGACTCGCCTACATCTTCTTCATGCCCAACAACGTCGCCACCGTCAAGTGGCTCAGCCCACGAGAGAAAGCTATTGCCATTGACTCGGTCAACGTCCACAACAACGCTGGAGTTGGGTGCGTTCATTTCCGTTCGACGCCTCGAAACTTCGCTGACTTGGCACGTTTTTGTTTTGCAGAAACTATGTGAGGAACAATCCTCGTTCTCTCTCCGGCTAGCTACATTTGCTGAGCAAATTCGATCTTGCAGGTCTTCCGATGGTACCAGGTCCGCGAGGCGTTCTGTGACCCTCGCACCTATCTGTACTTCTTCTTTTCGCTTATCATGAACATTCCCAATGTCAGCATTTTCATTTTGCCAAACAAATCTGCCCTTACTGATCATGAAGAAAATCAACAGGGTGGAGTTACTTCCTTCGGAAATCTCGTCATCAAAGGATTCGGATTCGACTCTCGCCACTCCCTTCTCCTTGGCATGCCCGGTGGATTCGTCGATCTCCTCTTCAAGCTTGTGCTCATGAACCTTTCTGATCGCTTCCAAGACCGTACTGTACGAGTTCTTTTGCGTCCCCCAGCGTATCGTGTCACTGAAGCTGTTCGTTCTATAGTCCTTCGCAATGGTCGCCATTTCTTTCCCCTTCATGGGAGGCTTGATTATGCTCTTGGGACCTCAGACAAACCGAGGTGTACTGCTATTCGGATACTACTGCATTTCTGCTGCTGGTGCCGGTTGGGGTCTTATGATGGTCCTCATCAGTAATAACAGTGTCGTTCGTGCTCTTCCTTCCGTTCTCAAGTCTCGCTCCCTGACTTGACTTTTTGCAACAGGGATTTACCAAAAAGTCCGTCGTCAGCGGTGTACAAATCATTGCCTACGGTGTCGGAAATTGGGTGAGCTTTTTACTCGATTGGCCCCATCGGAGCGCTTATTTACTCGATCTTCTTTACTCGATTGGGTCGGCCCACAAACTTTCCAAACCGCGGACGCGTTCGTCCCATTCGTTTCATCCAAAATCATCGTCCATTGACTTAGCTTTCCTTGCACCAGCCCGCACTACCTTACGGGCAAGAAAATTGTCGCTATATTCGTAAGCATCTCATGAGGTTCAAGATAAGGTTACTTGTGCTTACGCATCTCTGGACAGTACGGTATCGCGCTTGGGCTTCTCATGTGTCTTCGCGCTGTCAACATGATTGAAAATCGCCGCCGCGACCGCCTTGCAGCCAAGGATCCCGCTTCACAAATCCAACCCGAAGATGCTGCTGCAAGGGACCTTACGGATTTCGAGCAACCAGCTTGTGAGCAAATCTTCACAAAGCAATTTTCCGTTGTTTGTACTCACAATCTCCCGCCGTGCAGTCCGATACAGTCTGTAAATTCCAATGCCACAGGTCCAATCTTCTCCCTGCCTGTTTTGTTCTTAGTTTTATTTTGTTGGAGGTCGTTTGTAATTCGACCCGTCACTGTCGGGGGTTATTGAAGGTACACTCAGCCAGGCTCCACATTTCTACTATCCCCTTTACGCCACCATTTCAATCTCTCGCAAGCCGCCAAAGATCAACTTCACCAGCTGAATGATATTAAAGCCGAGCCAAAACATTCTTTACACATTCAAGTCACACATCGAAATACTCAGGATGTCAGTTCTTCCTCAAATAGGACTCGTCCTGTCCGTAATCGCCATCCTCCGCCCTCCCGCCCGTCGCCCAATCTGGCCTTGCATCCCTCGCACCTCCTGCCCCAGGCTGCGAAGAATTCGTTACCGCCAACCAGACCAAGCCTTTCTCGACCTTGTCCGCTTTCTTCATCTTTCCCTTTGCAGCGTCCTCTTCTGCCTTCCTCTGCTGCTTATTCTGCTTTCTGTTCGACAATCCAGAACCCAGCTGCGCGATGGGATCGGTTCGACCGGCACCTTGGACGGGTGGGAGGACAGTGGAGACCGGAGAGATGTAGGGGGCGTAGATCTGGAGTCGAGACATGGGGTCGAGAGAAAAGGTGGGTGGAGAATTAGTGTTGTAGACTCCGAGGAGGGTGTTGAGCTGTTGAGTCGATTGGAGTCTGATGTGATTCGATCAGCTGCAGATATGTAAACAGCGTGTCGGTCCAACTTACTGAACTTCGAGTCCACGTGGGAAGAAGATGTTTTGATTTGCGTTTGCGAGGCAACTTTTGGTGGCTCCCTTCACAACAACCGCACCACCAACTTGGGCGATAACCTGGACTCCTGTCAAAGCTATACCGGCGGCTAGCCCAGGACTGAATCATAAAAAACAATGAAATGAGGGTTTCGATCTTTTTCTGGCGTGGGAAACCACTCACACGAACCAACCAGCAAGGCCTGCAGCGGTGTTGGCGAGTTGCATTTCGGGGTTAGGTATCGTTGTGAGATTGAGAGCGTCAATGAACTCAATCATCTCCCTATGCAGAGATAACCACAATGGAGTAAGTCACTGAACGCCACTACGGTAAAGAATTACAAACCTCGAAGAAACCCCAGCCGCCGCCAACTCGTTGCCAAAGCCACGAACGATGGGCGTTCCGGATCCGGTTCCTTGCGGAAGGACGAAGGGACGCTGAAGTGGACCTGGGGCCATAGTCGTCAAAGATGGTTGAGGTGAAGAAGATGAAGAATAGGGCGCAATGAGCATTGGCGATGGTTGATTATAGTAATTGTCGTCTTGAGCGCCGTAAGCCGGAGCGCCATCGGTAGAGCGGTATTGGTTTCTAGGTGGGAGTGCTGGGGGCGGACCATAGTCTGCGAAGGAGGAAGAAAGAGAATAAGAACGGGCCTGCTCGTTTCACGGGAAAACAACAGCTTACTACGTGATGAGTAAGGATCTTGCGCCTGTCCATAGTCAAACGAGGGCCGAGCCTGAGTGGCGTATGAATTTCTGTATGGGCTGGAGTTCGAAAACTGGGCGGGACACTGTTGGCTTTGCTGAGAAGACCACTGCTGCTGAACACCCCATTGTGGCTGTTGTTGTTGCGGTTGCTGACCGAAAGAGTTTTGCGATCGACCCAGCCCCGACTGAAGAGTGTCGCGGATGAGTCCCATTGAGTTTGCTTGATCTGGCGAGGAGGTGAGTGTATACAACGAGTGAAGAAACTGATGGCCTCCCGGTGTAAATAAAGTGATACGCGCTGAGACGCTCGGACATTACGTCGCAGAGTAAAAGTGCGATGAAGTGCGCGCTGAGGCTTGCGCTCCGAATTGAACGTTGACCGCCTGAGCGAGTTCACAGCGAAAGCGAATACCGAGCCTGCATCCCTTGTTACATCAGCTTGGTAATCATAAATTCCGCTTGAGGGAAAAGACT
This sequence comes from Phenoliferia sp. Uapishka_3, assembly GCA_035521515.1. NCBI lineage: Eukaryota > Fungi > Basidiomycota > Microbotryomycetes > Kriegeriales > Kriegeriaceae > Phenoliferia > Phenoliferia sp. Uapishka_3. The sequence continues at coordinate 6,724 of JASZXU010000211.1, forward strand.
TGCGAGAATAAGGGGTACCGTATCCTTGTAGCAGGAATGCTCATCTTGGAATTTGAACAACAAGGGGCGCCAGACCACGCCATCGTTACTTTAAAATCCTTTCCAGCGTCACTATTTACACCTCGCTCTTCCAGCCGCTCTCTCCTACTACCTGTACTCATCCATGAACTTCGCATGGAACGCCTTCAGCCGCTTCACAAAATCCTCCGTGCCCGGTGCCAAAAACGTTGTCCTCAAATGCCATGTCCCTGGTACCTGCCCAAATCCGCTTCCTGGAACGACACAGATACCCGTCGCCTCGAGTAGTTCAAGTGCATAGAACGCGTCTGGCTCCATGTTCTTTTGTTTTGCCGCAAGGGCGGCTTTTGATGGGATGGTGACGGTCGGGAATAGATACATGGCACCCTGGAAGCGAAGATCGTCAGTCATAATGCCAGAGGAGGTTTAATGAGCCAGGGAACTTGTGAAAACGTACCTCTGCCTCGTTACAGCTGACACCTTCCAGCTCGTTAAAGGCCTCGACAAGGATCTCACTCCTCTCTTTCAAGGTCGAGGCAATATGTGACCTCTCCTTCGTCCACAGAGCATAGCTCTCCTCGCCCTCCTTCGGTGGATTCACCAGCACGTCGACTCCGATTTGTCCTCCCAAACTTGGGCACAGTTGGATAGAGGCGAGCTTGTAGACCTGCTCTTCCGCCTCCTCTGAAAAGTTGCACAGCTCAAAATACCCTCCTCGTCTGCCGCACTCGCCCGTCTGACCCTTGGAGATCGAATGGAACGACACGAGCTCCACGTTTTCGGCGTACGGCGCTCCTGCGTCTCCGAGAACTTTTTTGAAGGAAGTGAAGGACTGGGTTGGGTGGTAAATGTTGTCTTGGTAGACTTCGTCGGCCATAAGGACAAGGGACTCGTCGTAGCACAGCTTCACAATGTCGGTCATGTTGGAGATGGAAAGGCAGTTGCCGGTGGGGTTTCCCGGGTTGATAACGACGATAGCCTTGAGGTTTGTTCCTTCGCTACGGGCTTTTGCGACGCTTCTACGAACGTCTTCGATGTCGAGGCCCCATGCGGCGGACTCAATGAGGTAGTAAGGTACAGGGCGGGCACCGTTAAGGGCAAGAGCGGCGGTATAGAGTGGATATTGAGGAATGGGAATGAGGACACCATCTTTTGGAGAGGCGATGAGGATTTGCATGAGGTTCGAGACTCCAGTCGAGGCACCGGCGGTGAGGTAGATTTTGTTGGCGTAGGCTGGGTACCCATCGCGCTCTGTGGGATTCTCAGTATCAGTATTCTTTGTTCTGGTAGTTTGATTGGAGAATCGCACGCACCTGCGATGAATTCAGCGACGCGTTTACGGATCGCAGGAACTCCCATCGAGTGACTGTAAGCTCCAACACTGTGGACCTCCTCCATAAGGGACTTTGCTCGTGCCAGAGCATCCGCAGGGAAGATCTTGGAGGCTTCTGGATGTGTGATGAGGTCGGGGTATTCGGTGAGGGATGCGATCTGTCACATGCGGGGTGAGATAACTATGGTCAGCGAGCAGTATCACGCAAACCCGGCCCAAAGTAGTCAATGGGTGCTTCAAGAAAGCCTGATGACCACATCAAGCTCTGAGTGCGACTCTGTTTGAGGTGATCTGGAGCGGCTACGTCGATAGCCGCGCAGCCGAGGGCTTCATGACGTCCTGCACGTCGAATGCCTGGTTGTAGCCCTTCTTCCAGTTGTCCCGCTTGTTCCTACAGCCCAAACAGACAACTTTCTCCGGTCAAGTCGCCTCCCGATCGAGCCATCTCGTAACCCAGACGACCCGGCGCTGCGCGAGCAATTCCCCGCCACCTCTGCCGAAAGTCTGCCCTCCCACTTCCAGATTGCCTATCTCGAAGAACAAATCTCTCGATCCCTCGGAGATTGACCCGTGACTTGCGCTTCCCAACACGGGCGGACTGGCTTGACTCACCTGCCTGAGGAAGGTCAACGGCTGCTGATCGAGCTGTTGCGGGTTTCCGATGTTGCAGTTGACGACGGTGTCGAATGGGAGATCCTTTGAGCCACCGTCAAGCTCATCGCGAATCTCCTCTGCGCGGAGAGGAATAGCACCGCGGACCGCATACTCGGCGGCAACGACGCAGGCGTTGATCGAGTCTTTGGTGAGTACGCGGTCGGAGGGGGAACGGCGCGTCTGTTGAGCATGGATTTAGTTTAGGCAAGAGCGTAGCAAGGTTACTTGTGACTGACCATTGTTGTGGATGAGAATGAACGTGGGGCAGGTGACGAAAGTTGAAGAGTGTGCCGGGACAACAGCCGGAGCGCAATTGGCGGAGATCGCGACTGAAAACGGTTGCGAAGGGCGGACAACTGACTTGACGACTTGAGCATATCCAGTCCAACCAGCTGGAGTTAAAGAACTGATAGAGTGCAATCGAACCGCTATCTAGCAAATTCCCCCTCCCTTTTTTCGTTAAGGGGCCAAAATCTTCTCTATCTTTGAGTCCGTTTTATCGATGCCCTCGCCTCTCGCGTTCTCAATTCATTCCGTCGACTTCAAGTCCATTCTCAGTCAATCCTGTTCCGACAAGCTTGGCCGCCTTGGCAGTCACATCGACCCCCACCGGCCGCCTGGCGCCTTCCACCCGCAATCCACTCGTCCTCAATCTCACAGAGCCTTCCACTGCCGCCACGTCGCTTGACTCATCGACCTCGCACCAAAACACTTCTCCGGTCCCACCTTCGCCTATAGCCGGATTCGGCACTCCTTCAGCACTCGGTCAACTCCTCGCCCTGTACAGCGGCTGCCTATTCGCAAGCGACCCCATTTACCCGCGATTTCCCAGGTCCAACATTAGTCAATTCCGTCGCTAAAAGGCCGCTGTGAGAGCTGTTCCGAACGATCTTGCTTAAAATTGAGGGTGTTTCCGGCTCGAAGAGGTGCTATGTGGACAGAAAGGAGCGACGGATCGGTGACGCAGTTGCTGTGGCTGCCATTGCAGAAGCTCCGACTGCTGCCGACTCGACGTGTTGGAGATTTGCATCTTCTTGACCTCGGCACCGAGTGACCAAGCGCTTTCAAGCGACTGACTCATTGCTGGGAGCGACTGGTCCAAGCGAGTCCGGAAAGTCACTTGATTGCGAAGAAGAGCTGGATGATGTAGACGCCATTGAGAGTTGCGGTCGACGGAATAATGAGTGGGAAGCGGGGTTGGCGGTTTTGAGAGTCATAGGCAGGCCTGCGGTGAAACTGGAGCTGGCGCCGAAGGTGGTGATGGGCCTAGTTCAAGTGGAAACCTGAGACGGCGTTTGAGTGACTGCTGCAATCTCGTACGATACCTCAGCGATACTGCATCTCAATCGGATTGAATTAAGCGGCTAATCAGCGTGTGGCGTCGCGCCTTTTTCCAAAGTGCCGACGTTCTTTCCGCTCTCTCCAGGCCAACCAGAAATCTTTCAATTTCCTCTTCCCCTTCAGCCTTCCTTTGAGGCTCTCCTTCCCAGTCTCTGCCTTTGGCCACCGTCGTTGCTCCGCCTCGCGGGATGTGGCAACATCTCTTATCGACATCGCATTTGGAAGATTGAGGGCTGTTGTGAATGGGGATGAAGAAATGAGACTAGCTGGTGCCATTGTGCTGGACAACATATGCGAAAGGCGGGGGCCCAAGCAGCCTTAGTGTAGGGAGATTGAGGACAGCTGGAATAGCACATTGCCCTGCTTTGTGCTCGGGGGACGAGGATCGATCAGATTTCACTCGATGTAGTGTTTCGAAGCTCTCACGATGGCATAGGTGTAAGAAATCTCAGACATCAGTGTTTTTGTAAAACTGAATACAACAATTGGCACAAATCTTGAGTCGTAACCACTCTGCCTCGGTACCCTCCCAACGTCGAGACCTCTTCATCTCCTCCCTTCTTCTTTCTTTTTACCGCATGAGACAACACAGCAAAAGACCTTCGAGACCCGTAGAAAACAATTCAGCACCTGAAATTTTTGAAGCACGAGAGCACCCTGACACACCTCAATACACGGAAAGCAGAAGAGCCAGTCACCAAGAGAGGGTGAACCGCCTTTCAGCCTCAGCAGGGGTAACACATTTCCTTCTTCGTGTATAGCAGGCTGATATGGCGGGGGGACTTCAACTTCCGTCGACATAGATGGGGTATAAGTGGGTGGAGCGGAGATGTGGAGGGGACTTGGAGATGGAGGTGGAGTTGGCGACATGGCGGATATGGGTGGGGTACGCGTAAGCCGGACGATGAAATTTTGAAGAAAGCGTCCTAGATTCCTGGTAGGATGAAACGTCGGGTGAGATTTGGAGTGGCGGGTCGTGTGCGGCTAGGTCTCCCAGCTCCGAGATGATTACAGAGACTGAGGCTCGACTCACGCCGACGTCAGCTCAAACGCTTCAGGTGCGTCTCCGCTCCGCGAGGCTCCACGGGCAGATGAACAGAAATATGACGATACAAGATGAGGGTTGAAGCAAGAAAGGAGTTCCCGTCCACGTCCTTGTCTCAGGGTTTATTTTTCTTCATGACCGAGCGGCTTCGTGCACGGAGGGTCGAGCGATCGCGAGACAATTGAAGTGTGAGGAACCCCACGTTTCCGCGCTCAACCAAAGTCAAGTTGTTCACTCTTTGTGGAAAGAAAGCCAGGAAACATAGGTTTGGCAAGGTTTTCGCGAAATTGACGTTTTGGTTCAGGAGTAAGGAGACCAAGCGAATCGACGGCGGCGGAGAAGGAAAGGCTTACTGCTTGCTCAAGCTTGAACAAAAAGCTCACGGCGAGAAGTTCCAATTTGCGTACAACACTCCTAGACATAATATCACTCGTGTTTCCATCGCAAGATAAAGCAAAAGTTGTGCGCCGATATGGAGGAAACAGAAGGATGCAGGCGCTCTTAACGGTTTCAAAACGTCGACGCCCGTGGCCAAAAAGAGGAGTGTTATACAACAATCTCTTGCAACCACCTCCTGCATCTCCCCACGCGGGCTCGAACCGCGGACATCAAGATGAGCGTATTGAACAATTACAGTCTTGCGCTCTTCCAAACTGAGCTATGAAGAGTTGGTGTATGGGCGCTTCCGAAGGCTTCTGCTCAAGAGTTGAAATCAAGGGAGGATCAAAAGGCGTGTTGACTTCGAAAACTTGATCAACGTCGATGAATGAATCAAACTATGTACGTGTGATTGCTCTTCTGAATTGCCTGGCGACAAGGTCCTGCTTCGTCAAATGCTACGAGAGGGAGTCGAGAGTCCGGCTTTTCTGAGCTCATCTGAAGCTAGAAACCAATTTGGTCTTTCCTGCCTGGCAACCGAGATACAAAATGATACTCGTTTGAGCTTGCCTAATAAAAGGAGCGTGGACGAGGTCGAACAACTAGCAGCGTGAACTGAACTGAGATGAGAAAAAGGAAGGCTCCAAGCTCTTATGAGAGCTAGAGGAGCTCTGCAGGCTTCCGAGCCGGGAGTTGAACCCGGATCACACGCGTGACAAGCGTGTATACTAACCGTTATACGACCCAGAAGATTGTGTTCGGTATGAGAGGGGGGCGACCGAGCCTATTTATCGATTGACGCAGTGTATCCGGGGCTTTGGGTGATTGATCTTGAGACCCTTGTGAGGTTCTTTATACTCCATATGTTGGTCATGATCAGTCTCGCTAACCAAGGATTATAATTGCCGGCGTCGCGGGAACTTGACGTCTCACAGACCTGGCCCTGCGCTTCGATCTGAACAACCCATTCCGTCAATGTTCAGGCCCATCACTCAATCCGCCCCCAGATGACAACAAGATAAACAGCTAGTCTCATTACGAGTCCTCAGTTCATGCCACCGTTCCGTTCGCCGGCGCCCCTTCTGGTCCATGTCCCGCCTGGCCGCCGCCCATGGGTCCTTTCAACCCCAATGAATTATCCAACCATTCATTGAAAGCGGCTTCTTCTTCCCTTGTGCCTAATCCTCCCGTTCTCAAAGCCATTATTGCTGGATCTGAGCGAGCGATAGTGGATTCGCTTTCGGCTTGAGACCAGAAGTGATTGATCTGCGAAGTCACACCCTTTGAGTAAAAGCGAAGCGGTGAAGAGAGCGAAGGGAAGGGAACGGAAAGGGAATGGGAAAGGCGAATTGAAGGGGAGACTGACCTTTTCTCGAGAAGATCCATCGTGGAGTAAAGCCATTCGTTGAAGTGAAACTGCGCGAAGGCGAGAAACGAGAGCTTCTGTTTGTTGAGCGAGAGCGGATAGAGGAGGTCCGAGGTAGGCTACTGTGGAGGTAGGTTGCGGTGGAAGAGAGGGAGGGGCGAAGAAGGCGAGGAGGAGGAGGATGGAGAAGAAGGAGAAGCGGAGGAGGTGGAGGGTTGAATGGAGCTGGGGTTGGTGAGAGGGCGGTTCGAGGGAGAAGAGAGCAGAGATAACGGGAATCAATGTCAGTAAAGTATTCGGAAATGCATTCTGGGTGAAAAGGACGTACAGGAAAAACCTCATGAGCTGTCATGCCCAGCGCACTACTCCTCACATAAACCTCGACAGCAGCCGCACCAGCGACAGCCACAGTCCCCCACCATCTCCACCTGCCTCTTCTCCCACTCGTCAAGAAACCCACTACTCCCGCAACCAACAAGTACGAAATCAAAATCCCAGGCGCCACAAACAACGTATGATCCCTCGCTCCCCCCGGCGCAGACGGCGGTAAACACCACTCGCAGGAGACCAACGGTGTCGGTCCGGTGAGGGCATAGACTACTCTCGCATCGAGTGTTTGTAGAGTGCTCAATAGTAGCAACTCTTTATCGCCTAGGCCAGGATGGGAGGGAGGTAGAGAGCGCTCCCATTTACGTTGTATCAAATCGCTTGGTAATCGGATGTCGAGCGGAGTTCGGAGGACTGGTAAGACTTGTTGGAAGAGAGATTGGGGAGGAGAGAGGGATTGGAAAATGTTTTGAGGTGGAGAGACGAAAGCGAGAGAGATAGTCAAAGTGAGGGAGAGAGTTAGGAGTGAGAGGCGGAGGATTGAGAGAGGTGGAGATGGAGGTGAAGAGTGCGGATTTGGGAGTGAATGATTGCTGGATTGGGCGGGTCTCGATGGTTGAGATGGGGAAGGATGGATGTAAGATGAAGCTAGTTTGATCAGTCGAGGTAAGAGGAATGGAGCCACTAGCACCTGTAAATCTAAGCTTCAGTACTCGATTTGAATGGACATGATGGATTGTATATACGATTATAGTTTGTGAAGTGCCAGAGACCATCAAATCCAATCAAGGTACGATGACGAGATGAGAGGAGAACAACAACCCACGCACCTCTCTCCCTCTTGCCATCAACTAACCTCTACTTAATCTCATGTCAGCTTCAAAACAAGCTGCAAAGCGGCTACAAGTAAAGTCAACATCTTTGACGCCCTCTCCCATTCACTCACACTCGCCTTCTGTCCACAGAAAGAGCACCAAGCGCTCGAGAAAGCACCTCCTCCCTTTGTCTACGCTAGACCAAACGAATCAAACATTCTCGAATGGCATTACATTCTCAGAGGTCCTCCTGATACTCCTTATCACGGTGGAGAGTATTACGGTGTCATCTTGTTCCCTTCCGTAAGCAGTCATCTTACGCAACCACAGCCATCTCCTCTCGAGCGATGTAGGCCTGACGAGTGCAAGGGCTGGGCGGCCCCTCTTCTATCGAGGGACGAGGTACGGCGCCACAGGCGAATTCACATGATCATAGGGGTGGGTGGATGGGGGGAGGCGGAGTGAGGCATGCGACACGAGAGGACTGCCCGCAACTTGGACTACTCTCGGCTTACGATTGTAACTCGACTGACCCCTCCTCTCTCCCATCACGATCCACCAACCACAGGATTACCCTTTCGCTCCACCCGGTCTAAAAATGAACACTCCCTCCGGCCGCTTCTCTCCCGGCGCGGCAATCTGTACCTCAATGTCAAATTTCCATCCGGGAAGCTGGAACCCTGCTTGGAGTGTGCAGACTATTCTTACTGGGCTGTTGAGTTTCATGGTTTCGGATGAGATGACAACGGGTAGTATGAGGGCGACGGATGCGGAGAGGAAACAGATGGCGAAGGAGAGTCATCTCTGGAATTGGTGAGTCGTACCGAGACTACACGGGACAGGAGAAAACATTTCACTAACAGATGGCCACCACAGCGCACACCCTCGCTTCAAACTCATGTTCCCAGAATACGCCACTCCCACAATCCTCGACGTACCCGACATGGGTGTCCCCCCATCTTCCTCTTCAACCCCTCCCACCACAACCACAAACGTACCGCCCACTTCTTCCTCCTCCTCTTCAACCACTTCAATTCCTAATCCCGAATCATCGCCCATAGTAAATGATACCACCGAACCCAAGGCAGGCGACGAGGACGGACTAGAACAAGATTTGGATGGGGAGAAAGTGGGTCAGAAAGCGAGGGGGTGGAGGAAAGAGATTGTTTGGGCTTTTTTGGTGCTGTTGGTCAGTTGGGCTGGGATGAAGGTTTGGGATGGGTGAGTGCCGGTGGAGCAAGAACGGAGGAGGCGAGGCGAACCGGCGGTGTAGAAATGGGGATCAGATCAGGCAATCGCAAAGAGAGCAATACTATTGTGCTTTGCGTTGACTTGGCCTGCTCCTCCTGCGCGGCGCTGGTACCTAGATCGTGTAGGAAGAGCGCTACAGTTCCCTCAACGCCATGCCTTCTAAGACCTTCACTGTGAGCTCTTTTCCTGCACAACTCCCCTCCCTCACGTGCCGAAAAACTGAACATCTTTCAATCTAGTTCATTTCAGACCACCAAACATCACATCAAGATATCCCTCCCACCTCGAGGCGACGCCGGCCCGAAAAGCTTGAGACACAGCCAGCTCGATTTGCCTGCTCTCGCCCACTCAAAAACCTTACTCTACACGCGTCTTCAAAGGATGTACAAAAGACACTTGTCTCTCTCTCGCCAGGCATTCGCGTGGGCCGGCGTGCGTTCCCTCGCAGAGATCGCAAGGTTTGAAACATGATCCTATTTTCACCTCAAGGTTCTCGCCAGCTTTTCCTCTTTGCTCTCTTGTTCCTCTTTTCGCCTTGTTTCCACTTCCCGTTCCCACTTCTTCTGAAGCAGCTTTGACGACCAACGATGCATTTCTCTGCTTTCGTGCCCCTCGCTTTGGCTTTCTCCGCCTCCCTCGTTACATCGAACCCTACTCCGCTCGAAGTCCAAGAACGTTCTTCGGCCCCTCAGACGCCGCTCAAAGTGATTACCAATTGCAGCAAGAAAGGTGCACAATTCAGACTTTTCAAGAAGGCGACGACGAGGCAGCTAACTTTGTTCCAATGCCTCAAAGGAACCTTCGCCATGACCTTCGACGACGGGTGAGCTGAAGTCTGTCTCTTTCGTTACAAGAAAAGAAGAGGCTGATGTGAAGAGCGTGAAAGGCCGCTTTACGGAGGACAAATTGCCAACTTTTTCAATGGAATCAAAGGCCAAAAAGCTTTGGCTACTTTCTTTGTGAGTACATGGGTGACTTGGATTCAGGTCTGGCGATGAATATTGACGCCTTGCGACGTTGTAGGTGAACGGAAATAATTATGACTGTAGGTCCTTGTCGCCACTTCTGCTCAATTCCAATTCAACGAAAGCTCTGAAAACGGCAGGCATTTACGATTATGCGGATGACTTGAAAGCCCGTTATGCAGCGGGTCACATGATTGCGTAAGTGTTTTCCTGTGGCGTTCGCACGGCTGAAGTCGATGCTGATTCTTGCTCATTCGCAGGTCCCACGTATGTCCTTTCGGAAACAGAACTTCACTTCAAGGTCTCATTTCTTTGCACAGACTTGGACTCACGCCAGGATTACCGACATCACCCCTGCACAACTGAACGAGGAGCTGACTCTCGTTTGTCCATTCACTCCATGAACAAGTCATCGCTGACCGTCTTGCTTTTTTTCCATGCACGTCAAAAGATTGAAACGGCGTTAATGAAGATCTTGGGAGTGAAACCAAAATACTTCAGACCGGTAAAGAGTCTCGTCGTTCTTGCGAAGCTGCTATCCGTCGGCTGATGAAGCGAAACACTTAGCCTTACGGAGCTTACGATGCCGATTCGCTTGCGGTACGAATTTCCTGAACAAACAAGCATTAGATTTTGGGGCTGATATAGTTGTGGGATGTTAGGTACTGAAAAAGCGAGGCTACACCGGTAAGCCGCTCCATCATTCGTTCGTTCGCACTGCCCAGACTTATAAACTATGTTGGTGTCGAATCCTGTAGTTGTTACCTGGAACTTCGACGATGGAGACTCTACCGGATCCTCAACTTCTCAAAGTCTCAAAGATTACGCGCCGCTGTACAAGAAGTATCCAAAAGCGTACATGGCGCTCAACCACGGTTCGTCAGCCCTGCTCCCATTTCTTCTGCCTGGAAATTCCAGACGCGCGTTTTTTTCCTTATTTTTACCAATCACAGAGGTTTACGAAAACGTAGCTCAGGACATCGTTCCTTATGTTGTGCCGAAGCTTGTCGCGGCGGGCTACAAACTGGTTACGGTAGCCCAATGCTTGGGTGACAGCCATCCTTATCAGATTGTTGGCAAGCCGGGTAAGAGAGACAAGACCTGGACCTGTGAAGGTAAGTTCAGTCGTCTTATCAGTCGTGTCTGTCTTTACCTGACAAGTGACAATCTTGGCGAGTAGGTACACCTGTCAGTGGTCCTAACTGATTAGCCGTCAGGAAGATCGGGAGAAATTTTGCTTGGCTGCCCGGTTCTGTTGTTCCGTAGTTCGTGATATGTACCTCCAGTGAATCAAATTGGGAGAAAAGTTTCGCGGGCAAGGCGACGGCAAGTCCCGGCTCCTATCCGATATGCTCTTCTCGCGCAGCTTGCGCTGCCCACTTTCCTTTCCTCCCAAGTCACCCGCCTTGAACGATGTCGACCGCCCGCTTCCTCCCACCTCCAGCTACCTCTGCCGCACCTCCACACACCCACTCGCACGATCACTCACACGACGACCCCTCCCACTCGCACTCTCACGCCGAGGATGCTCACGGACACACGCACGAGTTGATGGAGCACCCTGGCAAGTTCTCCGAGAGGGACTTGCCGGACTACTCTGGCAGAAACTGGAAAGAGAGAGCTTTCACGATTGGGATTGGAGGGTTCGTGCTGTCTATTGCGTGGGAGAAGGAGAGCATTTACTGATAGACTTGGGGTGGGGCAGGCCCGTCGGCTCGGGAAAGACGGCGTTGACGCTTGCGCTATGTCGCTACTTCCGAGACGAATACAACATCGGTCAGTCAAGATGCCGGCTATGTACGAGGAGGAGTCGAAACGGAAGCTGACTTGGGTGGATTTGCAGCGGTCGTTACAAACGACATCTTCACGAAAGAAGACCAAGAATTCCTCATCAAAAACGAAGCCTTATCCGAACCTGGTCGAATTCGGGCTATTGAGACGGGCAAGTCTTCCCCTCCCTGTTGAGACGGGATAAACCGCGCTAACGCCGAAGTGCTTTTCAGGTGGATGCCCTCACGCTGCAATTCGGTGCGCCTATTCGTGAAAAGTACTGCTTTCACAGATGCTGATAAGATATTGGAAAACCCAGTGAAGATATCAGTGCGAACATGGGAGCGTTGGAGGAACTTCAAGCTGAATTCGGATGTGAGATGTTGTTCGTGGAAAGTGGGGGAGACAACTTGGCTGGTACGTCCAATTTCCTGACAGTATTCCACTTTTGAGATGAACACTGAGGAAATCTTGTCATGACAATAGCTAACTACTCTCGAGAGCTGGCGGATTACGTGCGTTTCTGTTCCTGCCTTTTCCTATGCTCGTTCGTTTCGAGGAGAGGACTAATATAAAAATCGCAGATTATCTACGTCGTAAGGAATGGCTGGCTTACCGAGGATCTTTCGAGGTGCATAGCTGATCAGGATCAACTCGACTCTCTTGGCTCCAGATTGACGTTTCCGGTGGCGACAAAATCCCTCGCAAAGGCGGACCAGGAATCTCCCAGGTAAATGAATTCGGCTTCCTTACCTTTCAAGCATTCATTCACAGCTTTCATCTCTAGTCCGATCTCCTCATCGTCAACAAGGTCGACCTGGCGCCTTACGTTGGAGCTTCTTTGGAAGTTATGCGTCGAGACGCAGACCGGATGAGGGATCACGGGCCGACACTTTTTACTAGTGTGAAACTAGGCCAGGGTGTCGAAGGTGTTGCCGAGTTGATTGTTGGGGCTTGGAGGGGTGCGACTGGCGGGAAGGAGGCTGGAAAATAAGGTGAGCATTTGATGAATTGCCACGACCATGACGGAAACAAGAAAGGCTCAAATGCTCCGAGGTCTCTTCCCGATTTTCGTGTACTTGGACGTCGTTCACGAAGAAAAGAGTACAGCAAAGGCGACAAGGCTGATATACTGGTGTCTGAGCTTGTTTCGGCTTGACAATTTTACAACAAGTGATATAAAGCTGATATGAAGCGACAGGTGCAGGAGGTACTACCTCACGGACAGCTACTAATGTTTATGGTGTCAACAGAAAGAAGGCTTCATACTAGCCGCCGCCGCCGAACGCGCGCATCACTCCTGCGGCTCCACCCTCTTGTTCAGCGAAATCCACGGAAAGCTCTCGACGTCAAGGGCCAATAACACCAACTGCCGTGGATCGAGGCGAGGAGGCGTATCCATCTTCTGGACCGAAAGCTAAGGTGCGGCGCGCCCTCACCACTACTGTTGAGGAGGAAGATCGCGAGGAAAAGTGGGAAGAAAGTTTATTGGAGGAAGGATGGGATGTTGATGAGGCAGAAGGATGGCTGCTTGAGGAGGGAGATCGCAAGGAAGGACGCGACGATGATGACGCGGAAAAGTGGTGGCTGGAAAATGAAGATCGCGAGGAAAGAGAGCTGCTCGAGCTCGAGGAAGGACGGGAGGGCGAAGAGGCAGAAGAATGGTGGCTGGACGAGGGAGTGGACGACTTCGACGAACATCTAGAAGCGGAAGATGTTTTGCTCGAAGAGTGAATGGTCGAGGAGCTGAGATCGGCGGACGATGACTTGCTGGACGCCTTCGTTGATGATGATAACGAGCTTCTGGTGCGCCCAAAAGCTGCGGCGTTTACGGGATTTACTGACAAGAATTCCGCAAAGCTGCTAGCGCTGACGCTACTGGAGCTGGCCTGGCTAAACGACTGCTTCGAAGACGTTTGACTGGCGGAGGTCGACGTCGAGAAAGTGAAGGAAATCACGCTGGATGGTTTCATTGGAGACGGTGAAATACGGGTGGAAGACGACGAAGGGTGGGCAGACGAGGATGACCGGTGTGATGAAGAGGAGGATGCACGCGCCGATGAGGAAGAAAGGTGGGAGGATGATGAGGAACCGCGCGCCGGCGAAGAGGAGGATCCGACACTCAAAGGCCTCGAATGGGCGTCCAAAAGACTTGGCGATGCGCTTTCAGTAAGCTCTGTAGGGTTGGAAATCGTCGGTGACGCTCTCGAAGAGCTCGCGTTGGCGCTGGCGCTATTCGACTCCAGCATTGCGCTGCTGCTTGAGGAGCTGACGGGAACTGATCCCGAAGCCGAACCCGAGGCGACCATTGAACCTGATCTCGAAAAATATCCCGTGACTACGGAGGAGCTGGAAATGGTGCTACTCGACTGTAGGGTTACGGTGCTGGAGGAGCTAGCCGAAACCGAGCTGGAATGACTCCAGGCGACCGTTGAGCTCGATCGGGTAGGTGAGACCACGGAGGAGCTGAGATTGGCGGTCGAAGATGAGGCGGTACTGGCCGGAAGGGATGTTTGACTCAATGTGGAGGAAGCACTGGTGACAGCGGAGGAGTTGACGTTGGCGACGATTGCTGCCGGCTCAAAAATATCGGTTTGCGCTCCCGCGATTGTCCAGGACCAAGAAGAGTGATAGCCAGGTCGGTGCGAGTTGAAATACCAGGCCGGATAAGGGTACTGCACGTTGGTAGGGTTGCTGCGGTGCGCCAGATGAGTTTGCATACCTCGTATTGCCCACTGGGGACTCACTTGTAGGCATACATAGGACGCTTAGCTCCGGCCGTCAGAGTACAGGTAGTGTCTCCTGGAATGCAGAAGACGGCGTCTCGGGGTTTCGCGATGGGAGTAGCGAGCGGGGATACACCAGACACCTGTAAAAAGAGGTGCGGTCAATATTTAGATGCCCGATATGATCGAGTCCGTATACTTACGTTACAGTCGAATCCAGTCATGTAAAAATTCGCGGTACCCGTCTCAGCGAGCCTGTGGAACCAAATCATTCAGTAAGCAAAATTTTCACCCAGGAGGATTGAGGAGCGACCCGAAACTTACCAGAACCAAGCACAGATGCACTTGGATCCAGTGCAAGCTGGCATCATCGTAGGTACCTGCCGATAGAAGTCACACTTAGTTTGGAAGTCAAGAGAGGGCTGTCGATCCTCGAAACTCCGCAAACGAGAGGGCGACGGCAGCAACAAAAATTGAGAAAGGCGCTCACGTCAAAGATGGTGTTCTTCTGAGCCACACAGTTAGGTTGGATAGAAAAAATTACGATGTTGTTCATAGTTGCTAACGAGATGTCGTCGACTGTAAAAGGAGCCGGATTGAGCCATCGACGTCGAGACACAAGACACGCGCTGGGGCCTCACCATTGGCGATTCCAAGTGCGCAACCAGCAGTAAGAGTGGGATCGATGGTGTATTGGCTTGGATCTCCGGAATGGTAAGGTCCAGCAGTACCGTACGGGCAGGCATCCAGCGCTGAGCCGGGTACGGTTGTGTACCAACCGAAAGACGTATACGCAATGTCTGTGGTGATCTCGACGTGAATAGGAATTCAGAAGCATCAAGAAAAGTGCCGACAGGAGCTCTTTACTTACGACAGGTGATCTCCAACATTATACTCCCTCCAGCTGGCAGAATAGATACCTCTCCAGCAGGTGGCGCTTGAGCTCGCGAGGCAGGTCCGCTATGTTGAAGGAACACTGTCAGCAAAAGCCCAGGGCCTAAATCAGTCTAAAGACTGACCGAAACCACCAAGAGTCTTGCGTGGACCACCAAGGTCCAAGGGGGGAAACGGGATCACCTGCGATGTAGTGCCAGTCGTAGCCCTCTCGAGTCCCCCCGACACCGTACATGCTGCAGCGGAAACACAGGATGAGGATCATCAGAGAAATGGCGAGACCACTTGGAGTGTTACCTGCGAGTGAAGATAGACATGTGTGCCTCTGCTACCCTCCAAAGGAGGACGAGGAAGACACCTCGAAGAAGGCCACACGATGTCGCCGGCATTGGAATAGTTGATGAGCGTCGCAAGTCGAACGTTTTGTGCTGATGAAGAGCTAAGGTGCCGGTGAGAGTTGGGTTCTGAAGGACTAGCCGATCAGACGATGAAGTGGTAATCACCCGTAGTCGTCATGCATGATCTAAAACCTGCAATCCCGTCCAAGTCCTATATTGTGGCGTTGGAAAGCCCCCATGCCGGTCCCCGGATGCGTTGGTCAGCAATAGCGCTGCAGCTTCCGAGCAAGAATGTTCTCAATCTCTGATGCAGAGATGAATCAGAATGATTCAGTATGGCCGGAGCATGCAAGAGTTCCGCAAAAGTTGTAGGGCGACGGCCTTTTGAGCCTAGACGCTGCCACCTGTGCACCGTGCACCGTGCACCGTGCACCGTGCACTTGCCGCCACCGGCACTTGGCCACATTATCTTCCTCACAATGTTTTGAAAGGTTGACCGGGATTCTCTCAAGGACATCAAGTCAGCATCCCGTTACTTCTCATTATTCAATCCAACTCGGACGTCCTCCTCGCATTCTGCTCTTCTTCTCAACGAGCAAAGTGAGGCGACAAGAAGCCAATCCGATGATTGAGCTGACGAAGTTACAACAAGTAGATGAAACAACAAGTGGGGGAGGTACTACTCATGCACTATGTACTAATAAGGTCTAGTTTGAGGAAAGCTCTATATGACCCGCTGCCTGACGCTCCATTCCTGCGGCTCCCCACCTTCTGGACGAAAGGCCAACGTGCGGCGCGCCTTCGCTGCTGTTGAGGAGGGAGAGGAAGAATAGGAGGAAGATTTGCTCGAGGAGGGCCGCGATGATGATGAGCCGGAGCGTTGACTAGAAGAGGACGCCTTCGACGACCTTCTGGAGGTGGAACGAGCGGACGAGGACTTGCTGGAAGCCCTAGACGAGTTGGTGCGCCTAGCAGCTGCTACAAGGACGACGTTTCCCGTAGCAAAGCTGCTGGCGCTGGCGCTGACGCTGCTTGAGCTAGCCTTAGAGGAAGCGCTGGGATGGGCGGACGATAGCGTGCTGGACGAAAGGGCACTGTTGGTGTACGCAGGAGCCGCCACAAACATGGCGTTTCCTACGACAATGTTGGAGCTGCTAGCGCTCACGCTACTTGAGCTGGCTTTGCTTGACGATTGAGCCGAAGACGAGTGACTGGCGGAGCTCGAACTCGAATGCAACGAGGTGACGGAGACGATGCTTGAGGGCGCGATTGACGATGATGAAGGAGGGCCAGACGAAGAAGGAATTGGGGCAGATGACGAAGAAAGATGGGCGGATGATGATGAAAGGCGGGCTGATGACGAGGAGGCCTGCGCTGAGGAGGAAGTCGCGACACTCAAGTGTGACGAAGTGGCGGCGGAAAGGCTTGAAGATGCGCTAGCTGCCGATTTCGTCGAGCTGGAAGTCGGAGTTGACATTTTCACTGAACTACTCGACTGTGCGCTGCTTGAGGAACTGACGGGGATGGAATTGGCCGAGCTAGAACTCGATACGGCAGCCGAATTTGACGCGGCGACCGAACTCGATACGGAGGAAGAGCTGGTGATTGCTGTGGATGATGCGGCGGAGGATATTTGAGTCGATGCGGAAGAAGCGCTGGCGACGGCGGACGTGAGGTTCGCGGTGATGTTTGCTGCAACGAATCCTGCCGGCTCGAAGATGTCGGTTTGAGCTCCCGCGATAGTCCAGGACCACGAAGCGTGATAGCCGGGTCGGTGAGAGTTGAACATGTCGGGCGCAAATGGATATTGAATGTTGGTGGGGGTGCTGTGAAGTGGACAGTAAATATCGACGACGATTGCTGACAACAAAAAGCGGAAACTCACTTGTAAGCATACATTGGACGCTTGGCACCAGCTGTAGGAGTACAAGTCGTGTCGGCCGGGTCGCAGAAGACAGCGTCTTGTGGTTTCGCGATTGGGGTGGCGAGCGGGGAGACGTTCGTGACCTAAGAATCAATGATTCGGTGAGCTACAGGCTCTCCAAAGAGTGGAAGAGAAGCCCTTACGTTGCAGTCGAATCCGGTCATGTACATGTTGGCAGTTCCGGTCTCGGTGAGCCTGTGTGAGGGAACTGGGGTGAGCAAAATTTTCACGATGGTTAGCTTCACTTCGACAACTTACCAGAACCAAGCACAAATGCATTTGGCACCAGTGCACGCTGGCATCATAGCAGGGACCTGCATTAGAATCATGCTCAGTATTCACGTCAGGACGGAACTGTTGAGGTTCTTCTGCAGATCGCTGCGAAGCTGGAGAGTGGCGACGCAACAGGGAAAAGCGCTCACGTCAAAGGTGGTGTTCTTCTGTACGACGCAATTGGGCTGGACCGAGAAGATAACGATGTTGTCCATCGTCGCCAAGGAAATGTCGTCCACTTTCAATAAATGGAATTAGTTATATGTGCTGTGGCAAAAAAAACATAATCCGAGCTAAAGGCTCACCATTTGCAATTCCGAGGGCGCAACCAGCAGTGAGTGTTGGATCAATGGTATACTGGTTTGGGTCTCCGGAATGGTAGGGTCCAGCAGTACCGTACGGGCAGGCATCCAGCGCTGAGCCGGGTACGGTTGTCGACCAGCCGAAAGACGTCCATGCGATGTCTGTGACGAATCAAAATTTGTAAGATCTCAGGTGCCAGGAGTTGTTCCGAAAGTCTCTACTTACGGCAGGTAATCTCCAACATTATAGTCCCTCCCGCTGGTAACTCTGTCACCTCGCCTGCAGGAGGTGCGAGGGCGCGATACGCAGGTCCGCTGATAGAGCGACACTGTCAGCGTAAGCCTCGAGTTTAAATTGTGACAAGTACGTACCGAAACCACCATGAATCTTGTGTGGTCCAACCTGGCCCAAGAGGAGAAACTGGATCTCCTGCGGCGTAAGTCCAGCTGTTTCCCTGTCGAGTCCCCCCAACACCATACATGCTGCAAGCGGAAACCCAGTATTAGTGCGACAGACAGGAGGCGAGGCCACAGTTGAGAACTTACCTGCGAGTGAAGATGGTCATGTGTGCTTCTGCTACACTCCAGAGGAAGACACTGAGGAAGAGACCTCGAACGAGGCCGATTGGTGCACAGAATGACGCCCGCATTGAAAACTTGAAGAGTGTCGCAAGTTGAACGTGTTCGTGCTGCAGGAAGAAGCCGCTGTAGGTGTTGGTTGGGTTTGGTGGGTGGAAGAAACAGTCGATGGTGTAGAATTCAGTGTTCTCGCAGCCCGACCTAGGATGGCCATCGCGGGTATCCGATATTGACATGCGTCTTTAAACACTGCAATTCCGCCCAATTCCGACAATGTGGCTCGGGCGAGTTGCATATTCAGCACGCGGAAAGCACGCTTGTGATGATCCGGGTCTGTCAGCAATAAGGTTGCAATAAAGTGACGAGTCCAAACAAGAGCTGATCACGCTGATTAGATCTGATTCAGTGCCAAACGAGCGAAAGCGGCGACCCGATGGGGGCCTGGGCTTAATTGCCGGCCGCTTTCTACCTTCTCGAGCATCTCTTACATTACAAAGTCGCACTTTCACCCGGTTTACTATTTTTATCTTTCTTATCTGTAATGGTTGGATTCAGATTGACCTTGAGAGTACGTATACGGGCCACTCGCCTGTCGCAGGCGACTCGGCTCCTCATATTTCACCCTCTTAGGTTTGCTTCTCATCAGACTTTTAGTGCTCAAGGTTGGAAGCTGTTCTTTTACTTTACCGTACTGTCGGGTTTAAGCTGTTAGAGGCGTACGTCCGGGCTTAAAGAGGCTCCGATGTCGCGCTAGTTCAGCCTGACTACAAGGGACAATGTTTCGTTTGTTTGCAAGTTCTCCGAATCCCGAAAAACCCGGAGCTCAATTTTCGCCGAATCTGTCATCAAGTACGCTGAAAAGGAACTTTTGCTTCTCCCGGTCTCGAGCCTGAGGACTCGGGAGTCCGGAGGTGGAGGCCCCCGCCACCTCAACTTCGCAAGGTCAAGCTGGTACCGTGAAGCCCTCGCTTCAGAATGTAGCAAACGTGGAGTTGCATACAGTGCAATATGTAACAAGTAAAACGGCAGGTGCCCCGTCACATGTCACACGTTTAAGGAGAGGCCGACCACACAGGACCATACAGATTTTGACTCGGGATCAGCGCTCGCGCTCATCAGCTGCCCCTGCACTCATCACCGAGTCATACCGCTCTTTTCCGATATGTATCACGCTGCAAAAAAGAAATCAAATCACATCTATGCCTTTGCGTCACAGAAGCCACATTTGATGACGCGCAACGAGGGCCTCGCAAAGAGAATCAAAGAGAATACCTAGATCTCGGGAGAACTTAGGGGTTGTTTCTGGTGCTCAAGGCCTAGCGGGCCCAAGCTCAAAATCCGCGCTCAACTGTAGCTATTACAAGCACCCGCTTCTCATCTCTCTCTCGTCCAGGAATCCTCTGCCAATGAACGAATCCACTACACTCGGAGATGAGCGGTTGAAGGGTCTCATACAAGTTGTGCGCGCTGATTCGGCTATTCATCCTTGAGCTCATTTGCTTACTGTTGATCAACTCCAGGATCCCCGAATTGGCGAGCTGCAGACCCGGTACCCATCGACGAAAAAGGTTGTCAACCTTCCCGCTTCAGAGAAGCTCATCGTGCAGGAGGCTGCTGTCAAGGTGCGTTTCGCCTTTGAGCTGGTACTGACATGAGCTGACTAGCGAATGTCTGTTTGGGAAGGTAGATGTATAATGGCTTGAACAAGAGGTTTTTGGATCCATCCAAGCCGGTGAGATCGTGTCGTTATTGTAGTGCCGTCCGTGAGTTCCTTTTCCGCCACTTGGGTGTCGCAGCGAGCTGAGCCTGCACATGCAATAGCGGCTACTTCGCAGTGTTCGATGTGCCAAGATCCATATTGCAACGCTGCTTGCCAGTACACCCTCCGATTATCCTTGACTGGCTACTAAGCTGACCTATTGTATCGCAGAAAGGCGGATTGGAAGGTCCACAAGCCGTTGTGCCTAGCCAAAAAGCAGAGTATATCCAATCTTCTCGAGAGCTCTTCTAGATCAGCTGTCGACTGACACAATTATAGTCCTAGATGAGCGGGAAAGCCGAGTTATGGCCCACGCCAGTTTCGACGGCGTTTGGTCTTCCCTCATTCAATATGCCTATCAGGGCCAGCTCGAATTCTTCTCAGCACTTACTTCTTCACTCCTCTTATTCACTCCTACACCGCTGGACGCCACTCACACCCTCCTCATCCGACTTCGGTTCGACCCTCGTTCCGACGACCCCACACTTTCATTCAAAATAGTTTCCTGCGCCGCTCTTGCTCACGGTGAGGTGAAGAAGATTGTGGCGAGCCATCCGAATCATCATGAGAGTACGGATGTTGGATTGGGAGAGATGGGAAGCGAGGCAATCAGGAAGCGAGGCGAGTTTAAGGGAGGCAAAGATTCCTGTTGGTATCTTTCAGCAGTCTTCCTGGTGGAGGAAGGATTTGAGAATGCGGTGGTGACAACGAGGTACGTTGAGATGCCGAAGCAAGAGAAGCCGGACTTCAAGACCCAAACCACAAAGCGATGGGCGGAGAACTACGTGAAGTAATTTTCCTTCGTTTCATCCTGGCTTTCCAATAGTGACTAATGATTTTTTTTTTCCAGATGCATGGCCTTATCTGCGGTCGAAATCAAAAAGCCCTGGGGACTTTCTTCACCCAGGCAAGACGAGTGGCTCAGACAAACAGAATGATAAAAGGTGAGCTTCGACCTTTGTGACAAGACGTCCCAACTGATACATGCGACTTTCAGTGTAGAAGGCACATCAAAACTCGTGTAGAATAGCATCCTGAAGATCATGAACGTCGCTTTTCCCTACCCGCACCCATCGCGATCAAGACCTGCCTAGTTAGGAGAACGGTCATAAAGTTATCCTTGTTTGAAAGAAGAACAGATTCAAAGTTCTGGCTCGCATCTTCCTTAATACCAACTTCCGAAATGACAGATTAAACGAACGTCAAAGCGACAAGGCCATCCGGATCAGCAGCAAAAAGTCGGAAAGTATTTTCCTGGCTCGCTGGTGACGAAGCCGTTCACATCAGTCAATTTGAACAATATTCAAAAGAAGTAGCGAATGGAAAGCTGATTATTCTCGGGCCCCATCCAATCATCTAGAGCGAAGTACCACCCGAATGTCAGCGAACCCGGGGAAACCCAGTCCTGCTACCTTTTGGACTTTCGACACTCCGACGAGCTACGGGAAACCCAGTCCTGCTACACATCTGGACTTTCGACCCTCCGACGTGCCGCATACCTATAATCGAGCTGCCCGATTTACAACGACCCAAAGTTACAACCCAAATCCTTCCAACAAAATACGTAGCCACTTGTACAAAGTTTTCAGATTTTCCACCTCATCCCATCCTCTGCTGACCTTGGCCCTGATTGTGACCTTGAGCCTGCCCCTGCTGACCATTCCCTTGGCCTTGTCCACTCCCCTGCTGACCCTGCTGACCCTGCTGGCCCTGCTGCCCCTGTCCATTCCACATTCCATTCCCAAAGCTTTCCCAGCCTCCAAACATTCCGAAATCAAAGGACGAAGAAGGCGTCGTTACGGGCAACGAATCTTGAGTCATCAGGCCTTCGAAAGAGAAGTCAAAGTTTGAAAAGTCTGGCATTTGAACGGAAGTTGGATGCGGCGGATAATTGGGATGAGGCGGTGGACCTGAAGATTGAACGCCGTTGTTGTGTGGTGCGAGCGAGGAGGGGTGCTGGCCGTTAGACGAGTTGTCCACTGCCATCCAGAGCAATGTCGAAGCTGTTACGTCTGAGGGGTTGGAGTTTGAGCTAACCTCTCGTTCTTTGAAGGGAGGAAAATCTAAACTGACCAGCGGGACTTGACACGGCAGTGGCTACAGCCTCGAAGAAGGACTGAAGACCCTCACCCTCAGCTGGCGGTACTCCAGACTGTCGCGCTCCAAGTCGATGATGACATGCAAGAAGTAAAGCATCGACGGTACGAGCACATTGCTGCGTAGTGGCGGGTGAACGATCCAAGGGATTGTCTTGCTCGAAAATGTCGAGGGCTTGAGCGATGTCGAGTCGTTTAGCGGAGAGGACAGAGGGGTTGTGGCCAGAGTCAATGGAAATAACGAGGCTGAACGGATGGATACAGAACGTCAGCTGGAGGACTACGTGTAAGATTTGATGGGTACATACTCGACGGTGAGTACCAGCGCTGCTCCCAAAATCCATCTCTTTATGAACCCCGGACGCAAGTGAGGACACTCCATCATCAACCTTTGAGCTGCCACAATTCTGAGATAACGAAGGAGGATTGTCAACACCAGTGGCGAACAAGGCGAAAGTTTAGTCGACTGACTCTTTTGCGCTCGCAATTGAAGCATGTCTTGAGCTCTCATAAGCTTCCGTCGAGATCTCCCTTGCCATTCGTGGGCGATGAATTCGCAGGAGTCGATTGTGTACGGAGGTGTAGAGAGAGACGAGCATCCCTAGAAGTGAATGGTGTCAGCAAATGGTGCAAAAGTTGAACGCTGTGAAACGGGGCTCACAGTTTATTGAATCCTTTGAGGCCAGAGGAGAAGGCATACTATCAAGTATGGACCTCAATGCAGCATCGTACCTCAGCTCGTCTTCATAGCTCAGGTCGTCTATTGTCCGTGATGAGTGTCATCAGAACTCAAAGAAAGGAACAAAGAACCGAAGGACAGGACTCACCATCTCTACTCTCATCCGAAAACCTCCTCATACTGCCCTCACTCTCACTTAAGAACATCTTAATGGTCCCCGCAAACAAACTTCCCACTCTCGCCACCGTCGCTGCCGTCGATTCTCCCGTCGGCCTTTCTTTCGGAATCGGTTCCAACATCAAATCTTCATCCGTATAATTCCCCGGTAATTCCGTGCTTCCTCCTCCTCCACCGTTTTGGAAAGAGGAAGAAGATAGTCTCCATAAACCAGGTCGTCGGGAAGTCGTACCATCGAGGAAGTTAAGATGACCGTATAAACGTTTACAAAGCTCGAACACGAGTGGGAAAGGATAGTCGAGGAAAGCGAGGTCGTGAGTTGGTACAGTTGAAGGATCTGAAGAAGAGATTCGATCGAGTCCAAGCCATTGAGCGGCGGAAATGGCCGAGGAGAGGTGGTGGAGTGCTTGAGAGGACTCTTCGGCTCCGAATCCAAAGTGCTGTGGAAGTTGTAGGAGGAAGGTGAGTCAGTAGCGGCGGAAAAGGTAGTGGGGTAATGAGGAAAGTGCAGGACGAACGAAAAGGAAAGGAAAATATAATAAGGCGGCTTGGATGTGGCGGATTTGGGGGACTGAATCCCATTTTGCGACTTCGAGAGCGAACCGAGAAGCTTGGTAGAGAGCTGAGGGGAGTCGAGGAATTTCCACGGGGGCGAGGTGGGGAAAAAGTGCCGAGGCTTCGGTCGGTGTGGCGTCTTGTAAACCAAAGACGAGGACCTGCGACATTGTAGTTTGGGCGTTTGGTATAAAGTGAAGAGAAGGGACGAAGAACGAACCATGAGGTAAACGGCGAGCCATGCTGGGTCTGTTTCATTCCGTCGTGTTGTCGGATCGAGGCGGTAGAAAGCTTTGAGCTCAGTCCCAAAAGATGGACCATGCAGTACCTGGCCAGCGACAAGATCAGTACTTTATCCTGCTAGCTAAGGTTAAAGTGGAAGGGACGTACATGCCAAGCCCCATGATGTTGACCCATCAAATACAAACTCGACAATCTCCTCCCCGCGACCTCCTCCGGTATCAACCCATATATCATATCCAACAAATACCCACTCCTCTGATCCCTATCCAAAATCGCAGGGAGAGTAGCAACCGGTCTGACCACATTCTGATTTTGATACGGTACGGGCGGTAAAATAGCATAAGGAGAATGATGACTAGAGCTGGATCTCAAACTTCCGGGAGCTTGAGAGGTAGTTCCTTCGTTGGCGAGGTACTCGAGGGAGGTTACGGCTGATTCCATGTTATCTCGTGGTGGTGGGAAGGAGGGGAGAGAAGGTTTGCGTTGTTCTTGATGGGGA
>JASZXU010000212.1:0-15712 GCA_035521515.1 Phenoliferia sp. Uapishka_3
GTCCACGACGTCCTCCCTTTCGGCGAGTGCAATCGGTAGGGACGGGGGTGACGTCTGTTGATTCAAGACAACATATCAGAAACTTCACTTCAAAATGAAAAGCATAAAGAGAACGAACCCTCAATGCGACCGATCCTCATTCCAGCGCGGGCAAGAGCACGGAGAGCACTCTGGGCACCGGGTCCAGGGGTCTTGGTTCCAGTTCCGCCGGTGGCACGGATCTTGATGTGGAGGGCGGTGATTCCGATCTCGCGGCATCGGACGGCGACGTCCTGGGCGGCGAGCACTACAAGGCAAAATTAAGTCAGCGCGCGGCAGGAGGCAGCCGGAAGGAAGTGACAGCTTACTGGCAGCGTAAGGAGAGGACTCGTCACGGTCAGCCTTGACCTTCATTCCACCTGAAAAGTTGACAATTGATAGTTAGCGTCCGTCGCACTAGCTGGTGTTTTAAAGGGTGCGCCGCATGAGACCGAACGCCCTCCTCTCGCCTTTCATCCTCCGTCCTCCAACCATTATGCTCCCTGCCCAGCTCTTTCCTTCCAGATAGCCCCCAACGATCGTCCCAGCCTTGCTTCCATCCCCTCCGCTCTCTTCGCCATCTCGCCCATCTACTCCAATCCAAGAAACAAGCCTCACCAGTGACACGGGCGATGGTCTCCTTTCCGGAGAGATCGGTGACGTGAACGAAGGTGTCGTTGAAGCTGTTGGCAGCGAATTGCGTCAGCTCCCAAGTCCCTGCAGCGCAATGTACGAGTACTCACGAAGCGAAGATGTGAGCAACTCCGAAGACGAGCTCACCCTCCTTGATCTGGGGTCCAAGGGAGGTACTCTAAAAGTTGAAGCCTTGCGTCAACAAGGTGCGCGGAAGACAGCAATTACAAGGTATTGAGACTAACGGCAGCAGCAGCTTCTCCGACGGCCTTTCCTTTCTGTAAACGGCAGGATGGTGTCAGCTACAAGATCTCGTCCTGGAACCAAAGCTCGTGCATACCTTGGGTGCCATGATTGATGTTTTGAGAGAGGAGAGAGGGAACACACGGAGCAAGAGCCAGTGCCGTGCTGATTTTCACCATGGCGGACGCACGACTCAGAATGGACGTCAACCAGCGCGCGCCATGTCGAGCTTTGGCCACAGCCGCCAGGCGCACCTCAAGTTTTCGAGCGGCGTCACCCCAAACGCAATACAACAACACTTACTGCTACAAGTGAGCTCCTACTGACTGACCAGATCCAGACTGTAACGCTAACGAAAGTTTGGGCATCGCAGTGGGACGATTGCGCCGAAGCAGGACTCACTCAAACCCGTCAGTCCTCCTAACCCAGTCGGTGTGCGGCACAAACCAGCGAGCTGACCCCGTCATTTCAACATTACAGTAAAAAGAACCAGGCTCCTGGACAGAAGACTCGCAGATACAAGCGAGATCTCGACCAGATTCTGGATGACATCAAGGATGGCGGCGCAGAGAAGATGAAGGCAGAGCTCGAACGGAAAGATCTCGAGGACCTACCAGGTGCGTCCCAAAACTGCTTCTTAGTCGATATATGCAATCTAACTAACAGTATGTCCATCTCAGGAATGGCCGAGCACGGATGTTTGGCTTGCTCGCGATACTTTGCCACTCCGGCAGCACTGGCAACTCACGTCACTGGAAAGCCGCATAAGCGGAGAGCGAAGAAGTTGGAGGAGGAGCCATACACTATTGAGGAGAGCAGGAGGGCCGCTGGATTCTCGGCGCCGGATAATGGAGCTGGGAGGTCAAAGGGTGGGTTACCAGTGGACGGGGAGAAGGCCATGGAGGTCGAGCCGGTCGCGGCTGCATAAGTTGGAGGACTGGACTAGGATGATGCGATCATTAGACGTGGACGACACTACGCCGTCACTCGGGCTCGCGGAAATTCACCCTACTCGACCCCCACCGACTCACCGCAACCTCCCCTCTTCTACTCTTCCGTCGCCTCACCATTCGCTTCACCGAAATTTTCCTTGCCTTACCTCGACTGGACACGAGGTAGAAGTAGATGGTACGAGAAGGGGGGAGCCGCTGTACCAGATAAGGCTGTACTATCATTGTTTCATGCCGTTCAACCTGACTTCCGACGATCCATTTTCCCCGTAATCTCTGTCACCGGAAAAGGATGGTCAAGCTTGCCCCTGCAAACTGAGATGAGAATGTCAACCTTGAGTTCAGCTTCACATGGCTCCTCCACCCAAGATGTCAAGCGCTGATCAGGTGTTGCACAGCTCTGGAACGCGGTACATCCCTGATCAGTCACAAAATTGGTACACAGGAGAATATTTACCACCTTCTATTTACTTCGGCATCGGCAAGCTTCGGCGGAATGTACAGAAATCGCACACGGTGGCGTCGACGCGATTTGATTGGACAAGTCGAACGTGCGCGAAGTCGAAACGGCGCTTGTTTATCTCGTTCCCCTTTCCGGTTCAATTGAGCTTCCCTCTCTCTCGATACAACTCTCTCCGAATAACTTATCTTATCTTTCCAGACGGCCGGTCGTTGGTCCGCTCTTCCCCCTCGCATACTCTTCACCCATCTCACGACCTCACTTCGCACGAGCTCCAAGATGGAGAACAACAACGTGCCCTTCCAATCCATCCCACCACCAAATGGTCAAGCTTTAGACGTGATGGAGAAAGCCAATCTCACTCCTATGAAGCGAAGTCTAAGGATCGCAATCATCAGCGAGAACTTCCTACCAAAGTGAGTGGACCGAACGTCGACGTCGTTCGCGCACGTTTATTTTTCTTAAAGGCTTGATCTGACTAGTTTCGCCTGCGTCATCAGGGTGGATGGTGTCACCAGGACTCTGGCGATGCTTTTAGAGCATTTACAACTCGAGGGACATACCGCCCTGGTGATGGGACCAGAGAGTGGGATGGTGAGCGTCGCCGCTAGCGAGAGTCGTGGGATGGATTGTTGACGGAACTCTTCCCATCATAGACTTCGTATGCAGGTCACGAGGTAGTTGGGACGAAAGGAATCCCATTATTGGGGGTCTACAAAGGCCTCAAGCTCAACTTTATTCGACCGAAATTCATTCGGCGACTTCGTGAGTCGAAGTTGAACGCCCTCGGCGCTAGCCGGCTCAACATCGAACCTGACGCTTTC
The DNA here is from genome assembly GCA_035521515.1 of Phenoliferia sp. Uapishka_3. Classification (NCBI taxonomy): domain Eukaryota; kingdom Fungi; phylum Basidiomycota; class Microbotryomycetes; order Kriegeriales; family Kriegeriaceae; genus Phenoliferia; species Phenoliferia sp. Uapishka_3. The sequence goes on from JASZXU010000212.1 coordinate 3,129, forward strand.
TTTGAATTTGCAGTCGAATTCAAGCCCGATGTTATCCAATTTGTGGATCCCATCTGGCTTTGCGCTCAGTGAGTCACCCAGGAACTGTGACCGTCGATGCATAACTAAATCGAGTCGTGTCGTGAAGGTGCATTCCAGCAATTCAGTACTATCTTCCCGACACTCCACTTCTCACTTCTTACCACACAAATCTTGCGATGTATGCCACTCTTTTTGGCTTCCCATGGCTCACTCCCATCATGTGGAACCTCCAGGTAAGTTTTCCTACGATTGACTGTTGAGCCACCCGGCTAGATACTAACGTCCCTCCTCCAGCGCAACCTCCATGGCCGGTTCGTTTCACATCGCCTAGTGATTTTTATATGCTGAAGTTTCTTGTTCCCATCCAGATGCGCTCTGACTTACTGCCCATCTCCTTCCACTGCCCGGATGCTCGAAAGTAATGGCTTCAAGAACGTCCGACTTTGGCCTCGAGTCCGTTTCTTTCAGCAAGCCTCAGCTGCCAAGAAGCTGAGTGTTATTCTTACAGGGCGTCGACACAGGACTCTTCCGACCCGAAGCTCGCTGCATGGACCTTCGCCGCTCATGGGGAGCCGAGCCTTCACTTCCCTCGACGCCACCACGTCGCTCCAGCCTCGACCGTACTCTCACTCCAACCCCTAATCCACCTCCATATTCTTCAACCGCGAGTAAGATCGTTCTTCTCTACGTCGGGCGTATCTCTTGGGAGAAAAATCTTCGACTGCTTGTCGAAGCTGCTCGTGGGCTCCAAGTCGCCAGCCAAGACGGAACCAGGCCAGCCTGCCAGCTCGTCTTTGTCGGAGATGGACCTTCGAGACCGGAATTGGAGGCTATCTGTACTAAGTATGGATTAGATGCGGTGTTTATGGGGTACCGGAAGGGAGAGGAATTGGCAGCGGCTTACGCCAGTGCTGACATCTTCGTATTCCCAAGCTGGTGGGTCTATAGTTTCTTGTGCTCTGGGCGAGGAGCCTTACCTACTATCATTTTATTTAGGACGGAAACCTTCGGACAGGTAGTCCTCGAGTCTCTTGCGTCAGGACTACCAGTCGTCGGACTTCGTGCGGAGGGAGTTTGCGATCTTGTCAAAGACGGTGAGACGGGTAAGTTTTATCGACTTCGGATACCAAGATTGGCAAGACTGACATCTCAAGCAGGACTCCTACTTGACTTGGACGACCTTCTCCCCTCAACCTCCGCCGCCACAATGAAATGCCCAGAATCTCCTTCACTTCTCCCACCATACTCACCGACGCCCGCTTTCCGCCCACTCCCAGAAAATCCCCACGCCCTAGTAGACGTGAACAGTCCCACCTTTCCACTCGCCGTATCTCTCTACCGCGCTCTTATTGTCGAAGTCGCCTCGAACCATTCCCGTAGGCAAATGATGGGTGTCGCAGCCGCAACCGACGCGTCGCGAAGAAGCTGGCATGGAGCTATGGAAATGCTCGTCGATGGATACCGGGATATCGCAACGCCTGTGCCAAAACCATCGCTCTCATTATCTCGAACTTCCACAATCGAACTCGACGTTGTGGAGCACTGCGCTGATACCGACACTTACGCCGAATCGACGGCGGCGGATTCGAGGGCGAAACGACGAATGTTGAAGTTCAGCGGCGTCTTTCGTAGAACTGGAGGAAGATTGAAGGAAGGATCAATATCTATCCCGCTGAGGGGCTGGCTGGGGAGAAACCAAGGAAAGTTTGAGTCGCTTGCACATGATCGAGTTAGTGAGCTCGTGGCAGCGAAGCCAGGGCAATTCTCCGTTAGTCGTGAGTGATCTTCCCTACCCACTGGATCAAGGAATATGCTAAAGCTTCTTCGCAGAATGGGTTCTCAAGATTTTCCTCCTTTCTTGCGTTTTCTATTTTGTCTCCATTTGGCTTGTCGGTGTGCCGACCTTCACAAGTCTCCAGGATACTTTCACTGTATAAAGTAGCGAGTGCCGATACCTTTCTTGGAGATTTAATTCGATACTGTATGACACCGATGCTGTGTGACACCAGTTGAGATTCACGAAGCTGCCGTCGTCTTTCGGCGCATCGCAGCCTCCTGAAAATGGAACGGTGTCGAGGTCTGTTTTACGTTTGTGCATTCGCAATACTTCTACGCAAGTCTCTCTTAACACGTATCGATAAGGCGATTCTTGGGGAATTTCTGTGAAGCAAACAAGTGGCGTCAGCGTCAAGAGAGTCAACCGTTTGCGAGACTTCGAGCACGAACCTTTCCCATGTCGGCCAAAACTGTGATGTTGGGATTCGTATACGCTTCTCCCATTAGCTTGATATAATCTGCGGTTGGATGGTCGTCCGGGTCCTTTCAACAGGCGAAGGTTGAGTAAAGCCGAATCAAATTCATTTCTTTGAAAACTTACACAACCGACTCGAATCTGATCATTTGCTTGGTAAACCCTGACGTAGTCGACTCGCATGATCTGGAGGAAGAAGATAACAATCAGGGCTTGTCCTTTCTTCCGACCAGCTCAATATGAATACCGAAGGAAAGACGATCTCATCGAGCTGGACGGCTCCGAAACTTTCAGACATGCTGCACACGCAAGTCGGAAGGGATCAGAGGTCGTACCAAGCTCAGGATTAAGGAGAAACGTACCCCAAGTTGAGAAGGATGTACATGGGCTCGCCGGTGACCACTCGTTCGCCAATTCCGGCAGCAGCGTTGGGACCCATGGCCGTGTCTGAGATTCTCCACATTTCCTCATCACCCTGAGTGAATGTTATCCTGATAAGGAAAGTGGAGGTAAGATAGGCGTCAATACGGCGGGAGCGAAAACAGCTAACCTTCCCTTTCCGTATCCTTCAAAGAAAGAGGGCCAGTATTCAAAGCCATATTTCTGTTACGAGAGTCTCAGCATTTCTTTCCCGGATGTTAAGGTTGGTATCACCTCGAACTTGGTCGTGGAGTTATCTAGGGGTAATGGGGAAAGGTGTGAGTTTTTGACCCACATCTTTCGTGTGTAGAAACAATTCTCACAAGTTGTAACATCAGTGTCACTTAGACCACTGGTGACCTGCAGATCTCAAGAGTCAGGTCAGGAGGCCGCACCAATCATATCTACCTCATCGTACCTGCTGATAGGCTCCACCTAGCCAGAAATTCAGAGTTTAGTACTGTAAACGCCCTTGTGACGAAAAGGAAAAACTTACCGAGGTACGTGTTGGCCCTCGAATTCGCCGCGTTATCGAAATACTCTACATAGTCTGTTGATGTATTGAGAAATAGATAGCTCGGGTTGAATGGGGCCTGGAGTGCTGGTGTGAGCAAACTGGCGGCGTTGTGAAGAGTGTAGTTTACCCATTGTCCAGATTGACTGATTTGCCCTCCGCCTGACGAAACAGTCGCTTCGAAGATATCTGGAAACATTTTGCGTATTCAGTCCCTTTTTCGGCCTTTGCCCTTTTCATGTGGCGAAACTCACCGATTTCTGAGGCACCTCGTCCCACCCATGAACCATTTGAATTCTTTGGGCCCGGATGGCTTGGAGAAAGTTCAGCTCAGTATTCCAATGCAGGGGAGGCTCAGAACTCACTCCTCCCCTTCGCAAGTACAGGCACTCAGGCGCTGACCGCCCAGGTACGAGAAAGAATACCCGTTGTACTGTAGCACCGCACGGTCAGTATAAGCCTTCTTAATAAGGTTACAATCACGAACCTGATCTCCTTCAGCTTTGGTGAATTTCGGCAGACCTGTATTAGGATCCGTCTGCAAGCACTACCGTCAGAGCAAGTCTTTTTCTAAAGTCTTTACCCTCTTACCTGATTTGCTAAAGTTCCCACATCGCACTGCAATACACTTATCAGCGATCTGAGCAAGAGAATCATAGGCCGATAGGGGTTTTACCTCCTCGTAACTGCAATCAAGCAGCGTCAACGAGTGGAAAAATTTGAGCCGCGTAAGGAACCAGCTTACACGTAAGGCCAAGTTCCATCTAAACTTCCACCGTATCCAGCTCGACCAAGGTTCGACATTGTCCAGGCAGCTGTGCTGATAATCAGCGTCCGACAGAAATAGATAGACACGGAAACACACCTGGCCAAAGACCTGAATAATGAAGTACTAGTCAGCACAAAGAAGGTTCACGAGGTCAGGAGAAGTCCTTACCTTCGGCCTTTGTATCTCCCGGTAGTGAGATAGCTACCTCGCTGGAAGGATAGAAAGGAGTGAGGCTGGATACGCTAATTGCCGCTTTGGTCCAACTCACATGTAGCCTCCCTCTGAATATCGAAGGTCAGCGTCATCCCAACAGAGAGCGGTGAGTGTATGGCTCACGAAAGCAGAATTCTGAAAGTGACGAAGTGGGCGTCAGCTTTACTGCCTGATGCTTTGACTGGCTGGCGACTCACGGTTCCACGAAGTTACCAACGAGCCTGCTCGGCAACGTTAGGAGCTGGGGACATCCGACTACAAAGATCTGAAGCTCACCGAGGCTTTGATAGAAAGTCAGCAAAGTTGGGAGAGAGTATTGAAACGAGGTAGCAGACGTACTATCCACGGCCATGCGAGCTCTCGTTGAGCTCCTTAGTTAAGCTCAGTTCCATGAAGCCGTCTTTCGTGATGATGTTACCTGATACCGAGTATCAGACTGTGGAACAGATTCTTCGGATGTGCAAACTCACCAGGATCATACCTAGGGGAAGAGAAATCGGCCTTAGCGAAACTTCGGAAAGGCTGAACGTCAGGGGGAAACGTACCACTCGATATTTTGTGCTGAATTGCAGGAAATAAAGGTCACGCGAGTTAGCTACTGTCCTTTCAATCAAAAACTGCTGCTTGTTGAATTAGCGGAAAATTCTCACTTCTGCCACGGGAAGCGTCAGTAAGGCGGTTGAGGCGGAACACTTGAAAGCTGGCGAGAATCACGCACTGCCAGTAGTGAAGATTTTCTGCGCGCCAAATTGGATCTTCTCCGTCATAGAAGGTTCGGCCGTCGACGTTGAACTACGTGGTGGGGAAAGGTGGTCAGCGTAGTTATGAATTGGCTGACTACTGGAGGTCTGACCTCGTCCGACATGACAAGTTGATAGTCCTAACGAAAAGATAATACATCTTAAGTCTTTCAGCACAGCTAAAAATACATGGAGTAATTTCACTCACTTTTCCATCGAAGCCAGTGCGAGTAAGCGCTGAGTCAGGTGTGTCCGAGTCAATCAGACCGTGGTAGCCTGCGATTGCAGGAACCTGTGAAAGGCAGGTTAGCAAATCATCAGATGGTGAGTGCTATTATCGCCCTACTTGACCGGAAGAATTGGTCCCTCCAAGTCCCGAGGCACCGTAAGTCGACATCGACTTTCGCTGAAAGTACGACAAGACGGGATAGCCTGCGAAATCGAAACCGGTCAGCTTTGTGAATGGAAGAGTATTAAGGCGGATTCCGCTGACCTCCGAATAGCATGAGAAGTGCTCCAGCGAGAATCGAAATGCCTCCCAGGTTTAGGAGACCCCTGGTAGTTAGAATAGTCCCAGACCTGCCCGACCCCTCCATCACATACGCCGAGTACCCCACCCTCTTCCCCGGAGGACCCATATCGTGAAGCTTATCGTCGGCTTCCGAATTATATCGAGTTCGCTGGTACTCTTTCATGACTTCAGGGGAGAGAGCGGCGAGGTCGTAGCGCGCGGCTGTTTTTCCGTGCGAAGAGTTGGAGGATGGGTTCGAGGCGAGAACTCGGGACGCATCGTCATTGTTCATCGCCGCTTGGTGGTATAGATGCTGTGTTGTTGGGAGCTGGTCACCGAAAAAGATCTTGTTAGCGCTTTTCAGAGAGGGGTGTGCGAGGACTGAACTTACCCATTCTGGTTTGTCGCTTCGCATGCCACTGGCTGTAGCGTGTTGCAGACTTTCTTCACTCTCCCCATGTCCATCGTTGCTCATCAGCGCCGCGAAAGGCTTGTTGAATTTATCGTGAAAAGGGTTCATGCCTGAGATTTCGTCCTGATCTGTTCCGAGGGGCAAGGTGATAACGCTAGAGGAGTTATTTGGTAGTGGGTCGTAGTGGACGCTTCGTTGACGAAGGTGGGACTGAGAAGACTGAAAGGAGGACGTTCGGGTTGTTGATCCGTATGGAGAGGGTCCCGGGCGTGTGGTTGCAGGCGCAGTAAAGCCACTACTTGGGGCGACTCCAGCTCGCGAGGTTGTGCGCAAAGGTGGAGTAAACGGCGGCGAGTACGAGTTTGAGCTCGCGTCAGAGGTTCTGTTGGATTGAGGATAGTTTGCTGAAAGAGGGGTTGTTTGACTGGTGCGAGAGCTGGTTCGTGGTGAGTCGAGGAAGGGATCGACTGTTGTTGACGCCTGAGGAAGTCGGGGAGTGTCGAAGTCGGGAGAGTGAGAGGTGAAGAGGTCGTCCACCGAGTCTCGCTGATGATTGCCTAAAGACGGAGGTGTGTCGATATGCGACATGTTTGGAGTGTGATCGCTAGCTAATGAGTGGAGAGGAGGGACAGTGTAAGCGACGCAGGACCGAACGTCAAGAGGGGCAGATGAAGCAGTGCACGCCGGGCCGTAAGTGACCAATGTAAAGCGCACTGGAGCTGGGAGGAGTTCAGTGTCCGTGTCGCAAATTGCCAGTAAAGGGAGAAATGGGGTGCGTGCGGACGGGCGACGCGACGAACAGGGCCCCTCCTTTGCGGCGTCATTGTATCGCGCTACCCAGGCGCGCTACTCAAACGCAGCTGTTACTTCCTACTTTGTCCCGCAATATTTACAATGAGTCAACCAAAGTCGGTGAAGGATGCCGGGAGACCAGGGATACTCACTAAATTTCCTAGTAATTTCGAGACACCGTCGCCGAACTCGGGATCGCCAGCAGCGTCTAAGAGGTCAGAGGTGAAGGGCGGCGCTCGAGTGGACATACTTGAATAGGGGGACGCACAACAGCTTGACGCAGGTTGAACGAGAAGAATCTGAGCGGGAGTTAAGTGCGACGAAATGTGGATGGCCTGACAGCCGCGTTGAGGCGCGCCGGCACGCAAAAGGTGTAGCAGCTAGCGCCGTGTCTTTCGAGATGCTTCGCAAAGTTCCACTACGTCCCCAGGAAAGTCGGGCTGAGAGCAGTACCGGCGAGGGCCGGCGAACGGGCGGGTTGAATTGCGTTGAAGACAAGAAGCGACGCGCCGGGACTTGTTGTTCTTGCCCTCGCTTCGAGAGCCCAGAAAGTAGCAGCGTTCTCCAGCAGCCTCATTCACCGCTTAAACGATCGGAAAGGCTGCACTTCCCGCCGTCGAAGCTCCACCCTTTCAACCTTAGCCAACCGCGGCGGTCGCTCGTATTCCTGTCTCCACCTCATCAGAACCGCCGTCCTCTCTCCCTTTGCCGTCGACTCACTTCTTGTCTCGTTCCTACGGACCCACGTTCTTGGTCACGATGCTACCTTGGATTCACACTGCGCGGCGGCAAGCGCTCGTAGCTGGAAAATCGAAGGTGGGGAATAATGAGGACAGCGTCGGAGAGCGTCCGTCTGGGGGGGGGAGGCCACGTACGTCTCAATTGCTCGTGAAGCCACGGGGGAAAGAGTTTCGGCAGTAAAATGGCCTTCGAGCGGGCGAAGGCGTTCTGTTGTGCTGCTTGTCAACCGTTCTTACCGCTTACTCTGAGCGATCCTGGACACGCTCGAATATGCCACCGTCAAATCTTGCTCCACCGAGCAGGTTTGAGAGCTGCCCAGCGTTGCATCAAGCTCTGCTCCATCATTCGTTCTCTGCTTTGGCTTAGAGTTGAAGCGACGCTCGCGGCTCCACGCTCTTCGGACCCCCCAAGCAGGTGGAATCTTTCCAAGTAGTGGTGACGAGCTGAATATTGATCAAGTGGCACCCTTAGATTCAATTTGGAAAGACAAGCTTCGACGAGCCCGCGTCCGGATCCCATGCTAGCTCTAGCACAGGCTGGGAAGGGCACAGAAGGGATGTTAGTGCTCCGCTTCAGGAAGCTCGGATCTAGCTAGAAAGGACGCTGATGCCCTTATGGTAACCGCTTACTACATTTACGCCCAAACGTGTAAGACCTTAGCCCGTCCAAATCCCAAGAGTCTCAAGAGGGATCTTCAGACAGCTTCTCCGCGGACTATGAGCCGAGTCAAATCGAGTGCGTTCCATTCCCGTCTGGAAGTACGTACTTCCACTAAAACTGAAAAGTGTTGCGATGCTCTAGGAAAGGGTGGATCGACATCGAGGACGGGTGGCAAGCCGGGCCCATCGCGAATCGTCATCGCAAGGCATCACCTCGGCTTGCTGTCGGCATTAGGTACGAAAATTGCCCCACTCTCTGAGTCGCATTGACGCTTCTTCTCACACGGAACCCTTCACAGGAGTACGCACAATGTCATCTCGATTCACAAGCCTCATCTTCGTAACGCTAGTCGTCGGATCGTTGGGCGCACCAGCTCCTCAGGCGCTCCCGGCTGGCGCTTCTGCCGTCTCGACAGCCATCGTTTCCTCAGCAAGCTCTAGCTCCATCGCCAGCTCTTCCACCTCATCTGCCGTAAGCAGTAGCTTGTCGTCCGCTAGCAGCAGCTCGTCCTCCGCCAGCAGCAGCTCTTCCCTCCCCTCTTCAATTTCCTCCTCCGCCTCCTCCTCAGGCGTCCTTGCGAATGCGTCCTCGACTTCCACCTCCTTGCCGCCAATCTACACTGGGGCGATCAACACTACGGTCCTGTTCAATTCGACCGCCAACTTCACTCACACGGAGACTTACGCGAACCGCACCTGCAAGGAATTCGTCGCAAACATTACAGCGTCAGCGAATAACACGATCTACACCGTAACGCCCCCGATGAACCAACAGCAAATGCTCGCCGAAACTTACATCGCTTCAATGGCGACCGCTCCGTTCAATGTATCGAACAGCAACGGAACTGTGAGTCCCTCGCTTTGTGGCCTTCGAAGCAGCCGGAACTGACACCTATCTCACAAGCGCATTGTCAACGGAACCTGGGAAATTTATATGCAATACTGTGAACCTACTGGGGGCCCAACTAAGCCTTCAGTCCTCCAAACTATTCACGGGTAAGCTCTTTTTTCCTACTGCTAAACGCGAGCCTCGCTGACGGAAATCGACGTTCGCAGAATTGTCGGTACCGCTGGCTATTGGGACGCGACGCCTGAAGGAGACGAAGGCTACTCTTTCGTTGTCGCCGCAAACAATGCAGGTTATGGAGTTCTCTCTTACGACCGAGTAAGCTCAGCACCTCTTCATTATCAACCAAAACCTTACGCAAGATTTTCCATAGCTTGGAGTAGGAAATTCTAGCAAGCCTGATGGCATCCAGATTGTTCAGATCGGTCTCGAGATTCAAATCGCCATCGAAATATCGACCATGTTGCGCAACGACACGCTAGGACTCAACCGCACTTTCTCGTCGGTCGTCGGTGTCGGGCACAGCTTCGGATCCGACCAGCTCGTCGGAGCGGCAGGCGTCTCACCGAGTGCATTCGATGGGCTCATCCTTACTGGATTTGCCAACAATAAGACTGTTTCGCCTCTATCGTCGCTGTTGACTTTCCAAAACACCATCGCCAACACTTTGCCAAACACTACAGCGGCCACCACTTACGATGCGAACTGGTCTGAGCTTTCGAACTCTTACTTGATTACGGCTTCGCAGTCTGCGGATCAGCTTGGCTTCTTTTCCTACCCGTGAGTGCTTGTTAGGATGTTAAAAATCGAATCCGAGCTGAACCATGACGATAGGAACTACACGCAAGCCGCCCTTGACCTTTTCACCGCATCTAAGGGAACGTACACGATCGGGGAGCTCTGTGAGTGGAACACTTAACGCTCCTTGATAGCTTCCGCTAACTTTGTAATGATTTATCAGTGTCAATGACCAACTTCATGCCGCCTGCAAACTACACTGGCCCCGTGCAGGTGGTCACTGTAAGCTTCGCGTGCCTTGTACCCTCCTAAGCATCACTGACAGAGCGCATTTACTAGGGCGCCCGTGATGCTCCATTCTGCGCAACAAATTGCTACGACGTTCCCGCCGCATTGAACATTACGAGCAAACTCGATACTGCAAAGGACCTCTTCCCAAGTCTCAACGCCAGCAACTTCGAGACCTTTGTTGTACCGTGAGTTAACTGCCACTGCTTTTCATTCGATTAGTACTCACACTTTGTTCTTAGCGGCACTGGGCATGCGGTCAACTTCCACCCGACTGCACCTGAGGCGTACGGCAAGATCATTGCGTTCCTTACGTCGCACAACCTCTAGAAACACCCACCCTGAAAAAGACACTTTCGGTTCTGCAACATAACACACGTATAAATTTACTGGCGTTGACTCACTGTAACAGAAGCTGTCCAACATTGAGAAAACGCGGCGCGGGTCACTGTCTGACGCCACAGAAACCTCCTATTCCACCCCTCGTCTCGGAAAATCTACCAATGTGTCCTCCAAAAGCCCATCCGAGCGCTGCAGTTACTGTTTATTGTTTTGCGGACTCCTCAAGGTCAACTCATAAACGCCAGCATCTTCTTGCGACTCCAGGACCTCCGACTCTACTGAAATATCAACAGCGACGTTGATGCGTGTCTTGCGAGGCACGCTCTTGCTTTGGCTGTCACTGAAGAGGTTTGTACTTTGTACGAATACTCCAGCTGAATCCGAAGGGTCGGGTTGAAGTGAACGCCGGAAGACGATGATGATGGCCTGGAACACCACCGAGTCCATCAGCACGCTCAGCTCTAACGCTCTGTCCAACTCACGATGGAACCGAAAAGAACGTAGGTATACCTGCAGGTCAAAATTTAGTCAGCATCTCCTTTTGGTGATATACTCTAAATACCGACAATGTCATAAGCTCCGTAACTTGAAGGGCGAGCGAGGTCCCAATGGCTTCTCGCGTTCTGACCGCCAGAAATAACGTGAAGCCCGAATAGACAACTCCGATCGCTGTTATCATCGTCGTAGTGAGGACCTATTCGTGAAATACATGTCGGCTTAAGCACCTGCTTTTAAAGCTGAGGCGAGGGATAGCTGCTGACCATGTTCCACCAGGCACTTCTCAGTGATTTTTGCTGGTTGCGTCGATGAGAACTGTTTTCTAGGACTCGAAGTTGCTTAAACTCTCGTCGTAAAAAGGCGAAGTGGCGGCTCATGACGACGAAGAAAGACTATGGCAGTTTTGACAGTAATCAGCTGAGAGCTGCAAAGACAAGTTGCGGAGAAAGAATTGTACTGCATAGAGGTATACGGTCAAGACAAACCAAGCAGCTGTAGAATGAGCGTCTCAGCCAGCGCTGTGAAATGATTAGAAAGAAGACTTACTCCACGCGTGACCGTATTGATGGAAAAAGCGCAAAAATACATCCATCATGGTCTGAGTAGTCACTGCTGATAGTTCTAAGGCAGTGGTGATGTCGTTTTGTGTCATATTTGGCCAGGATGCCCCGGCGACTGCGAGCTGTTTTTGAAGTTCTATTTGCAGATTCTGCGCAAGAAATTAGCTTGGAAAGATAACAGCAAGGCTTGTAAACTCACTGCTGCATTATCGTACGTCCGAGAAGACATAATCGCGAGGGGAGTGATGATCGCCGTCACCAAAAATGGCCCGGTGATGAAGTGGATGTTGAGGACTGTCGGAGATGAGAGCCACTCGAGCCTCCCGCCCTCAGAAAAAGTAGGCAATGAATGTGATACGGCGATACTCCACATCTTTTTTCAAGCGTCAGCGGCACTTCACGACGGCTACTCGTGAGCCGCAAATCGTACGCACCGCAAACCAAGCGGCGAGCCACGAACCACCCCACTGTATCAGCAAGATCATATTAGCAAGACGGCGATTTGATTCACTTTTGACAGCTTATGCTTACCGGCAGGATGGTCCAAACCATGAAATTGGAGACCTGCTCCTGCCGATTGCGCCGAATTGTCATGAAGCAGTACGGTATCATTACTGTGGCTTACGGTGTCAGCACGAACTCGATCAAATAGGCATGCTTATCATAATGAAACGGACCAACCGCAAAGATAATGGTCGCAAGTTGCCAGCTGCGAGACCAGATGGTTGTGAGCACTGAACCCGAAAAAGCTTCGCAGGGTGCATCCCCGAATGTGTAGGACTCACGCGACTGCCCAATGTGGAGTCAAATAGGAACCTCTGGCAGTATTTAAGATTCTGAACACCCAGAAGTTTCCAGCCTGTCGTCTTGCCCGAACGACCAACGACGCGATCAACATTGCAGCAAGCCTGCCAGAAGCCGCGAAAGTCAGCATCAAGAGAACAACAAGGATCAAAGACTCACGCAGCAAAGACCCCACTGATAACGTAAAGCTGTATATAGAAAGACTCTGGGATTGGAGAGAAGATGATTTTGTTCAATACCAACGCAATCGCCTCGAAAGGATTGACGCCTGACGGCAAAACTGCGAGTACTTCGGCGAAAGCGAGGGTAGCGTTCCAAGTTGGGTCTGTGTCGGTGCTGAGAATGGAGAGTTGGGTTTGAGTGTCCATGAAAGCTGGAAGTGAACTAATGAAAGGGTATGATGAGGGGAGGACGGAGGATGATGGAACTCGACGGTGTCACTCGAGCTTGATACAGAAGAGGGG
>JASZXU010000212.1:15722-30755 GCA_035521515.1 Phenoliferia sp. Uapishka_3
CTGCACCAAAATTGACCAGGAGGATGTTTTGTGATATGTAGCTGCCGGCTCCCGACGTCGGGTCCAAATTACGAGCTCCGATGCAGTTTACTGTAAGCGCCTCGAGCCTAGCTTGCTGGCTGCAGGATGCAGCTCCTCGGAACTCTCAGCCTCGCACGGCACCAAGGTCGACCGCGAGCATCCGTCAAGTGTGTTCCCTCTTCAAGCTTCAAGCTTCAAGTCTCTTCAGAGTGATGAGCATTAAGTGTGGGAGATCTTGTTATACCAACTCAACATGTAATTGCTGGTCTCGACGCTGGTTAAAGGTTCGCTTGAAGCTTGAAGGCTGCCGAGGAATGGGGCCATGGGGCGCGGTTGACGAGCGTTGAACATCCTTGATCTCCACTCTTTCGGGATTATTGGGAAAGTACGACGTCAAAACAAAACGCGTCGTCGCTCGGGCCACTTCCGAGACCGAGTGCCCTCGAGTGCCAGCCCGGTCAACTCGTAAGTAGCTAGTCACCCTTCACACTAAAGTCCCACCCTTATCCAAGTCGGTACTCGAGTACGTAAGATAGCGCGGTACAGAGGTTTTTGGAAGGTATGCCAGCCTTTTCGGAGACCCGCTGCGGCGTCATGCATCAAGGGAACAGATCATGTTGACTTATTCGCTGATGCCCTCTGATGCCCGTCTGACAGCTACGCCGCGAACATGACGACGGAAGCGGAAGGTTATCGTAAGTATTCGAAGCATCTTAAAGGAAGCCGCACTGAGTCTGTTTGTATAGGTTATATCACGCTGCAGGTCATCGTCCGCGCCGCCGGGAAGTCTGGGTCGTCGCCACCGCGCAGAAGCGAGGCAACGATAATCAAGACGCAAGTTTTTGAATGCAAAGCGAATGGTGTGTTCGAGGTTGCCAGAGTTACCGACGTCTTCGCGAAGCTAGAGAGTATGGAGTCGGTGCTCCTACCCGGTGCGGAGGTTTGCTTCCTGATATGGTTACGAAGGCTGCTCACAGTGAAATATAGGCAACGCAAAGTTTTGGTATCGAGAGGACGATGGTGTCGAGCTCATGGATCAGGAGGAAGGGCGCGAGGCAATCAGGTCGTGCGGACGCGACGACAAGGCTCCGGATGACGAGTTGTGGAATCCACAACATTTCTTCAAAGTGCCAAAAGGAGAGAGAGTTATGCGGGTCTGGTTGGATATGGTTTGTTTTCTACTCTCAAATGTTCTTCGTCTGGCTAATTTTGATTGGGTTGTGCAGCCCGTCAATTTGACAGAGGTGGGGGACGCTGCTAGTTCCAAGGTCTCAGCTGCGAAGCGAGAAAGCGAGGAATCTCTAGAAAAGAAGTTTGAGAATACCCCTCGGAAGAGAAATCGTCCAAACGACGCCATTACGCCACCCTCGAGCGCTCTCAAGAGAAAGGTACGATCTTCCATCAAGCGACATTGAATTCAAGGAAGGTGCTAAATGTTTCGCCTTGAAATTCCGCATTCACAGATTGTACCCGAAACTTTAATCTCTGATGATGATTCGGAAGCGGAACTTGACGGAGCTTCGCAGGCTGCAACTCCTCAACCCGACGTCGAAACAGGATGTCTTGAGTCGCCAGTGGACGGCAAGCCACTTCTTATTCCAGTCAACCGTGCTGAGGCTACCTCAGCTTCGCCTTCGATAGAACAGAAGCCAACTCCACGGTCGCCAGCTCATTCAGACGACGCCTATACCTCACGTTCAGACGAAGCCGAGGTATGTTTTCTCCCCAAGTTATATTGACGGCCTCGCTTCTAATCAATGCCACATTCGAAGGCAGAGCAAGCCGCTGACCGAAGAGATCCATCAGCTCGGAAGCGCCAAACAACACCACCAGACCGAGAGGACCAAAAAGAAGCGACTACTCAGGCCGAAAATCCGGACGTCAATGAGCCATTTGCAGTACAGGTAAGAAAGCTCGGCTAATGAGAGATCATATAACTGACTAGATTGGAATTCTGATAGCCTACCGGATTCCCACTCTTTCTCTCGAGCTGGTCTGCCATTCCCACCCTCCACTTTCCAGCAGACGTCGAAGGCTGCTTCGCGGAGACAGACTTCAGAAGACAGAAACCAAACGAATTCGAAGGTCCGGGTCAGAGCATGCAAGACGGTGGGCACGATACTATCGTTCTCAAGCCGGCGATGAACGCAACTTCGACGTATGGCGCCCCGATTATTATTATCACGCGACAAGATAAAGCCCAGAGGATGGTCGACATTGACGGGACCCTACAAATCTTTTTCAAGCATGTGAAGGAAGATGGAACGGACGAAATACAAGACTGTCGATACCGCGGGCGTTATCGAATCAATGGTGGCCTTCGACGGGTCTCGATCGAGCAGTTGCGAGCCGGACTCGAGGAAGACCCCACAGCCATCCGGAGATTTTTGTCGACACATCTGAAGCAGGACAAGGGCGAGCCTCTCGGGCATTCGCTGAGCGGTTGGAACTTCCGCCTCGCTACTCCAGGGTCGGAAGAAGAATTCAGCGCTGTCGCGAATGGAAAACAAGCGACAAATGAGGAATTGACGGACGCTGCGGTGGCCGAAATTGGTTACAACGAAGACATCAGCATCACCTATCTTGTGCTCGGAGCGGAAGGACCGACGGGATATGACTTGAAGGGCTTCAAACGTTGGTGGGGAGCTCGAAGGAAGCGCTCAAAGCACAACAAGCAAGCTGGGGGAAAGTTCGGAGTGCTGCCTACCTTTATGAACCCGTAGCCTTCTGCTGAGAATTGAGTCGATCTAGTCAGTTCATCAGCAACCAAGCTTTCTGACGCTGAGAGAATATGTGCAAGGTGTTTTCGTCGGCAAAGCCGATGGAAAGCAACGTACCGCTCACCCATCCCAATCTGATCCATCCGATCTCAGTTCTTCTCTTCTGAGAACAAATGTGACAATCACGAAGCGACGAGGCGGAAAGCGGCTCAACCTTGGTGGCGAGTCACTCTTGAAACGCATTTGACTCGGCGCGTGGCGACATCTGGCGGCAACGGACTCGCCATGTATTTGTCCAGCACTTCCACCACATCCAAATAACGCGTTATTCAAGATGGAGAACCAAGCCAAGGCGCCAGGTAAGTCATTCGTATCTTCAAACCGACGGTTTCCAGACGCCACGTTTCACTGACACCCTCGACGACGCCCGTGCCTTGCAGTCGACGTCCAGCTGGTGGTAAACTGGCTTCGCAACAAGTCCGGAATGAAGACTCGAGTTGGGGTTCTAAATGGCAAGCGAGTGGACTACTTCAAAGGTTCGTTCCCCCCGTCCTGCCATCCTTCCTATCTCGCTCACCCGCCCGTCCGTCGTCCCCAGGCAAATCCGCCATCAAAGCTCTCCTGTCCCCCGCCTACGCCAAGCTCTCCAAAGTGCCAAAAGTAACATCCGAAGCCGAAGCGCAGGCCCTCCTTCACTCCTGCATCCCCTTCACCTTCTTCCTTCGATGTGCTCGAGGCGGATCCGTCTCCGGCGCCGGCGGTCCCAAACTACTCCAAATCAACCCGCAACAAGCCTTCATCCCGGACGAATACTACGCTTGGTTCCTGGATGCGAACCCTATTCGAGTCTTGCTAGGAGGAGTCGCGATGGTTGCGGTGGTGTTGGCGGCAGTTATGTTTCCTCTGTGGCCGGCGAAGTTGCGGGTGGGAGTGTGGTACTTGAGTATCGGAGTGCTGGGCTTGATCGGATTGTTCTTTGCGATTGCGGTCGTGAGGCTCATCTTCTATGTCATCACGATTGTCGTCGCAAAGCCGGGAATCTGGATCTTTCCCAACTTGTTCGAAGATGTCGGATTCGTAAGTCATCTTGATCTCCCTTACTTTCAGGCGTCCTCATGCTTTCGGGGCTCGAGGGTTCGAGGCTTCGAGGGTAGTAGGAGAGCAGCAATGCTAAGCAACTTTGCGAGCGGATGCTAACTCAAGACATGCAACAGATCGACTCCTTTATCCCATGGTGGGGATGGGACATTCCGCCACCTAAGAAGGGCAAGCTACTCAAGGAGAAGAGGCGCAAGGAGAAGGAGGGCAAGGCGAGCAAGGGTGGATCAGCAGCTGCCTCCGGAGTGGACGAGCCAAAGATTGTCGAGTTGGAAGATGGAGAACAATAGAGTTGGAGGACAACAAAAATCGGCTGGGGCTTCGTTGGAGTAAGCGCTTTAATGCAGTCTTAATCAATATTCGGGAGTCTTGTATCGGTAAAGAGGCGCGCTGGTCAACTCTTTTCACCCCCGAGACGCACAACAGCTTGACGAAACGTGACACAATTTCACAGATGCTTTGTACTCGACAGATCGTAGGAACACTTTGAATCCGGAGCTTTTAAATACAGCGAAAACCCATGTAACGGTCGCGCCAACCCTGGGAACTGAGGCGCCACTCAAGACGAAGAAAGACAAGAAGAATGCTGAAATCATCGACAGATCGAATCAGCGACACACAGGGGTTGCTTTGGCGAGATCCACTTACTTGCGAATTACACTGCGACACAGTGAAGACACTGTTCCCGCCCGCGTTGGCTGCATTCGAGCACTGAGGTTCGGCTTATCAGTTACAAGCGCACTTTGACTACAAAGGGAGAACTCGCCGTATTGGATTGATTGTCACAGCTCCTCTGTAGCGCAGAACCGAGGTCCGGAAACGATCCAGAGTTGTCGTTTTGTACGACGTAGCCTCGAACTCCAGTATTGACGGCTGGCGCTCCATAGCCACCTAATGCGCCCATAAATCTTTGGTAGTTGGTCAAAGTCTGGTAGAAATTGATGTCAGGAATTTTTTGGATCAGAAAATGGGAGTAGAGTCCGTACACTGCCAGCAGAAGTTGTCGTCGTCGCAACCTAAAGCAAACGTCAAATTCCAGATGAGGCATTTTTTCTGAAGGTTCAAAGACTCACCGCTGAATTGGAGGCGACCCTGGTGGTAGATACGGCTTTTGAGGAAGGTGATGTTGTAGTCTTCGGCTGTGTTACGAAAGTTTGGGGAGATGTCGAGCTCGACGGCGTGCATTGATAGTAGTATGCATTGACAAATGTGCAGGAATAACCAGATGGGCCTGAAAGTTGGAGTTGTTAGTATCGAACGCAGAAGAAATATTTGCGCCTTACAGCAAGTCGAGCCGGTCCATCCAATGCCGCCGCATTGACCCCACTGCGAGTTTCCAACGCAGGTCGAACTGGTAGAAGTGGGAATGGGAGATGTCGTCGTTGCGTAAGTCAGAGTTGAGGTAGTCATCGACGTGGTGAGAACGGAAGTTGCCGGAGGAGTGCCGACTGAAATAGACGCTGAGTAGGCGCTGTTCACGAGTGTCGCGGTCCCGTCGAATGGCTCTGTGCCGGCCTGAATACCAACAACAAATTGCGACGAGGAAACCCCCTCATTTTGTACAAGGTTTTCTATAGCGAATCTTCTGCTTAATGCACGCGGTTTCATATGTTGGAAGTTGAGCCCACTCACTGAAGAATAGAAGTAAGTCGGCGTTGAATGTGGTGATTTCGCTCGGCGCGACGTAGGAATACTAATCAAAGGCGTGAGCTTCTTCTTTGACGAGTCAAAGTCAAAATCTCAAAGCTTACCGTGATCCAGTTCTGAACATTCCCCTTCCACAACGCCCAGCTTACACCGCCGATGTTGACGGTTTTGTAAAACGAGCCAGCGGGTTGGCACGAACCACGTTTGCTCAACCAGACCTGTGTCCAGATCCCAGTTCTAAGCTCCTGATGGCTCGCCTAGAAAAGCTATGAAAAGGCGTACCATCACCTCGAAGGTCGAGCATCCGACTGCCTGACCGCAATTTGCTTGAGTCGAGAGCCAAAGATCGTAGGACTGAGGATCAGGTAAACTACTAAATCTCGATTCGTCAGTTTTGTGAGCGATTTATCTCACCACATCAGCCACGAGATCAGCTGAGGCGGAGGAGTAACTCCAACTCCAAGTTGTTGGGATCGACGAGATCGAAGAAATTGCGTTTCCGAGATCTGTCCACCCGTATCAGTAGTTCTCGTGGGACAGCTCAGTTCACTTCTAGAACTTACTGACTTGTAGTCCCGCATTGGCATACGACTTGACGTTATTCTGACCTCCCGACCAGCTGTAAGTAGTGCTGCATGAAGGACGCCACTGTCAGCACGACGCCTTCGCGGGCAGCGAATATTCAACTCAACGACCACGCCAAAGTGCCTCCTCCATTCGATGTTCCAGATCCGGTAGTAGTTTGCGAACCTGAGCCAGAGTATTCACCCCAGAGATTGTTGGACAAGACGTAGTTGCCGGACGTTTCCGATTGATATTGACCTGTCAGAGTCCCGCGTTTGTGTACACGGTTGGGGAGGGCTGAAGTCGTCGCTATGAGGCTGAGTAGAAGGGCTTTCAGCAAGTTCGGCGTCTCAGTAGAGCTTCGCATCGTGGTATGGTTGCTTGCGAAGTAAGGAGCGAGATGCAAGTGGTCGACCGCGTCAAGACACAACATGGACGTACATTTCGCCCGAAGCGTCGGGTAGAAAGTTTGGAGTCCCACGAAATGAAAAGCGATGACAGTCGATCACGGCGCCACTTAAGTGACTTGGAAGAGCTGGCAGAACCTCGAAGTTTCCCAAAGCGGCAATACGACTTTGATTACGTTGCCTTTCTTCCTCTCAGTTCTCAGCCTGCCTGAGTGAAATTGTAGTACATGTAGTCGCGTTGAAAAATTGGGATACAAAAAACAACCCACCTGATCCAGAAAAAACGAATCTAGTCAGACGACAGGGAGGATGACTAGGAAAGGGCCTCAAAGTAGGAAAGTGCGGTGTGGGTCCCAAAAAATTGGGAAGGTAGTCGTGAGGAAGGGCTGGTATAGCCAAGGTATCTATCGAGAGTAGTGGTGTTACGGTAGGAGGTTAAACAACGGGAACGTAGAATGGGAGTCGTGATCGTTCAGCTGGCAAGGTTCTCGACCCTGTCACTAAGATTGAGAAGGAGAGTTGCCAGGCAACTATGAAGGAATAGGGTGAAATCAGTCAAATTTTCGAAAGTGTGAACTGACTTGTGCTCACCGTTTTGTAACCATATCACCCTTGAGCAACGGTGAGAACGTAGCGTCTCGCAGAGGCTCTGGAAGGCAAGCTCGGAGAGCCTCTCTCGCTCTGGAAGCCGGAAGTGCGTTAGATACCCAAAATTTGATGATTGGCAATGAACGCACCTCAAATTATCGCTCAAACGTAGGTAACATCGAACGACGTGCTTCAAAAGCCTGACGGCCTGGCTCTCTACCAGCTGGCTGACCATGTTGCTCAAAACGGTTCCTACAGCATAAAACCGCTCGTACGTCTGACAGATGTAGCCAAGTCCCATCTCATCGAGAAGGATCTTTTGTACAATAAAGATGGCAACAGTCTTGCTCAACTCACTGCCGGTCTCCATAATACGAAGGCAGAGAGGGATGATTTCCGTCGAAAGAAGGAAGTTTATGACGTCCGAGTTGTCGTTTTGCTTTACGAGTGCGCCAATGACTCCAAGGGAGGTCAGTCGGAGGTATTCGAATGGGCGAGTTTTGGAGGTCGTGTTCAGGAAGGGGTATAGAAAGAGAGGGATATGTGCCGAGAGGAAGAGAGATCGGGTGTCGTTGTGAGAGGCGACGCATTGGAGGAGGGCAAGTGCGTTGCAAACACGGTTTGAGGCGTGCGCAGTGAGAGACGGTGGGGCGAGGAGTGGGTAGACGGAAACAATCTCCTGAAGCAAGGCCGACATGACACCTGCGCAGATTATTACATGTCAGCTACAAGTCAGCAGATACGCGTCCCCAACCACTCGCGACGGCCTGCGGAGTATGAACGCACCGAACGAATGCCAAAGAACAAGAGCCAAATCATCCCACTGCTCCCTCTTTTTACTCAGCTCTAACAGAGCTCCTTCGCGAGTAGTCGGGCTCATGAGGTCGACGATGAGGTAATAGACCTTCTCGTTCTCGCTCTGATTGCTCGCACCGGGTATACTGCCCGGCTGGATGAGCGAAGTCTGCACTTGGGGCGCGCCCGCAGCCAAAAGCAGCTTCCCACCGGAGCCAAGTCCTGCACTGCTGACGGTTCCGCCGCCAAGACTCGTCGATGGAAAGTCCTTGCTCGTCGCCGAGCCGGGTAGACCAGGAGTTTCTGATCGCGCGTGGCCCATGGCTGCAGCTGACGAAATGATTACGCCGGACGGGGGGTTGTTGATGGACTGTGAAAGGGAGAGTGGGAGGTGCGAGTTTGAGGTGGTCGAGGCCTGAGATGACCACGGGTCGAGAGAGGCCGAGTTGGCGCTCGACGGGTTCGCTCCGGCACCGTTCGCCGACGATCCTCCTCCGTTCAGGCTGGCCAACAGAGCCGAGGCGGTAGCTGACGATGCTCCTGACCCGACGCTAGGTCCGTTCGATCCTCCGTTAAGCGCGCCGAGCAGCTGAAGTTTGTTTTGCTGCTGAAACGAAGCTTGCTGGGCTGAAGTGGGCGTTGGTGGCGGGAGAGCGTTTGAGAATGCGGCGTAGGCTTTTGCTTGTTGTACCTGTTGTTGTTGAAGGTGGTGATGACTCGGGGAGGGCGAAGGCTGCTGGGAGAGGAAGTCGCTCTGGCCGTACTGGGACGGTGACGAGAGCATCACTCGGGGCGCGGGAGTGCTGCGGTCGTCGGCGCTCGGAGCCAGGTGTCAGGAGGACGGAAGCGAAGGTGTGAGTCGCGAGGTGTGGGGATGAGGCCGCCTGAGGGCAAGGGAGCCGGAACGAAACCCCGATTATCGTGCGAATCGTTGTCCAGAGAAGCTGCCGGACGTACACCACCCAACGCTGATCCGCAGTCGTGTCAGGCTCCCATTCGTGGTTCCTCACCACCTTGCAAACGTTTTAATCCTTGTAACGCGAGCGACTGCTTATTCGTTAGGTTAATACTCGCCCAACGCTTCCGGCGCCCCGGCTTGCTCACCAAACCTGCCGCGGTCATTCAGTCGGCGCCTGCCCCAGCGATGGCTTTTCCGACATATAACCGTCTCTCGGTGAGATAATGAGAGTATGGCGCAATGCGATGCTTTTCCTTCCATCGCCGGAAGAGTAGTCGCAAATAAGAGATTCCATTGGATTCCACCGAGTCTGAGGCCAGGCGACCTCGTTCGCAAAACGCTCCCCTCCTGTTACCCAATTCTGTTCATTCTCAAGCGTTTCACTCAAGGTTCACTTCCCCTTGCTTTTGACCTTGTGCGCAGACTAGCCTAGGATCATTGTCCCGTCCGCGACGCACGTAATTTCGTAACAGGGGATCGTCAGCGTCGCCGCCTGTCGCCGACAACTCCTCCAGTAATGTCAGGTGTTTCCCATCTTGATACATCGATGCGTCGCCCAGCGGTGAACCTCTTTCTCTCCCACTACTTCTCCACTTCGGCGTCAACTCGCGCACGATAGCATGTTAGCACTAGCCAACTTCACTCAGACAGCCGTCGTGAGTCGACTCTCGTATTCGGCTGCCTGGGCCACCATCAGTACGCTCTCCCTTCAGACCTTGGGCTGCTTTCTTTTAACATAACCTCGAATTGCAGGTGACCCGTTAGCGCCGACGTGGTATCCATACGAATCCATCCGATGCGACGCCACCTCCCTGCCCTCCCTGCCCTCCCTGCCAACGTGCGTCGCAGCGGTCACAACGAATGGTGCGCTGAGGTCTCTTTCATGAATCCAAGCGGAAATCTAATATCATGAATCTTTCCTCGTCTCTCCATCTAGCCTCCAGTGTGTCATTTCACGGCGCCAGCTCGGGACGTCAACGCTTCTTCTGTGGCGTCGATGAAGAAACCGGATCTTTCACTCCGGTCTGGTACGAGTCAGGTTCTTCCAACGAGACAATATCAAATCGGACAATGTGCTCGTACGTTCGAAACTGAAAGGAGTTCTCGGATGCTAACAGAGCTGAGCTTTCACGTTGCGAACAGGGTCACCGGGCTAGGACAGGGGACCAAGACTATCGTGTACGGCCAGATAGCAGGCGACGTTGGCAAAAATTCCGGAATCCTTGTATGTTATCTGGCAAAGCTTTTATTTCGAGTGAATGATTCCTCATATTTCTGTGTCGCTCGTGTGCAGCTCGCGTATTATACAGCATCTGGAAGGTTGAACACAACAAATGTGGCTTGGACGTGAGCTGTATATCATTCAATCAACCCGAAATGATCTAACCAAGTATATCTGTAGGTCCGACTTTGCATGGACAACACCCAATCCTACCTTCAACACCACGGCAGTACGAAACCTGTCTCAGCACTTGACCACGGGATCAAATGCAACTCGAGGGAACATCATCGTTTCCCGATCCCATTCAAACAGTTCTCCCAGGTTCACCTCGACCATCGCCTCCAGCCCAACTTCATCGAACTCAAACGCCGTCGCCGCTCACAACGCCACCACGCTCATAGCAGGCCCCACGGCCACCTCCCTCCTTTCAGGCTCCACATTCATCCTCTCTGTAAAATCAGCAAATCCAACCCCGGTAGCTGGTGGAGTACTTATCACTGCTGCTAGTTCTTCGGAAGCGTCGTCAATGTCAGCCGCTGGCCTAGTAACGGCGACTTCGTCGGAAGACGCCGGAGGAGTAACGAGCATTCTGGATAGCCCGCTGTGGGGAGCTACGCAGAATAATGGTGGAATGGGATCTGAGACGCAGAGCGAAAGTTCGGCGAAGGAGACGACGAGTTCTGCGCTTGGAAGGCGGGCGAGTGTTTTGACGCATCGGGGTGTAGTCCTGTGCGCCTTGGGTCTGCAAATGCTTGTCTTGATTTAATGATGTTTATTGTATAATGTTAAAGTGCTTTTTTTTCTAGTCTGAAGCAAAACTAGCGAAGCTATCTCAGTCAACGCTGGCCCTTTATGGATGCCCCTCCTGGAAGCTTTGTTTTCTTTCCGTGACTTTCCAAAGCAATCAAGCCATTTATCTCCCCAAAGGTGCGGAAGTGAATGGAGTTGAGCAGTCATTATTGGTTGTGTTAGAGCTGAGATGCAACGGGTAGTGACAAAAGCAAAAGGTCGCTGCATCCTGTAGCTTAGATGGTACGGGGTGGCCATCGCCTGGCGCCAGCAAAAAAGAGATCGCCAAACTCACCAACTCTTGAGAGTGCGACGTTCACCGGCCCGAACCCGGGATTGAACCGGGGACCTCGCCCATGTAGATTAGGCTCCTTCTTCTCCGGAGAAACCACAACCCTAAGGGCGAATCATACCGCTAGACCATCCAGGCTTTGTAAAAGGCATACTTTCTCTGCTCATCAGACTCCACTCTCTTTCAGGTTAGGCTAACTCCTCAAGAATGTTAGGAAATGAACTTCAACGATGAGACA
Source organism: Phenoliferia sp. Uapishka_3 (assembly GCA_035521515.1). Taxonomy (NCBI): domain Eukaryota; kingdom Fungi; phylum Basidiomycota; class Microbotryomycetes; order Kriegeriales; family Kriegeriaceae; genus Phenoliferia; species Phenoliferia sp. Uapishka_3. Next base: position 27,062 of record JASZXU010000212.1, read on the forward strand.
GAGCTGAGAGTCCGTTGGCCTTGCGAAGTCGGGAGCGCCGCAACATCGCAGTCTGCAACTTACGAAAAGATTGGCTGAATTCCCAAACGCCAGGAGTATGGAACAACGGAAGGGCAAAGCGCAACGAGAAGAGTATGGTGATTGTTGAGCCAACAGGCGGCGACCCTCAGCGAAGTTTCCGGTCGGCTGTCGTCGCGAAGCGGCAGGCCAGGAAACTCACCAGGAGAGAGTTGTAACGTTCCGACCTGCAAGCCCGACCTTACGAAACTTTAGAACAAGATTCGAAAGTCACTGGCTCAGAAAAGTGAATCAACCGGCAAAAGCGCCAAAAGATGATTTCAAAGAAGGATCGTTATCGTAAGACTAGGTAAGGTGTGCGGAGGGAGGAGGGGAGGGATGGTGTTTCGTAAGAGTAGTGTTGCAGATGCTTTCAAATTAGTGTCCATAGTCACTTTCTGCGTATGTATTTTCCTTCAGACTTAAAGAAAGAGAGCAACGACTCCCGCTCCAAGCGCGAGCGATCCCGCGACCTGGGTTTTGCCGGCGCCCGAGTTGGCGGCTTGCGAACCGGTGGCGGCTGCTGAGGATGAAGCACCGGAGCTTGCGGACTTGGCGGCAGATGAACCAGCTGAGGCGGCTGAAGAGGCGGCTGAGGCGAGAGTGGCGGTGTTCACGGCTTGGGTTGAGGCAACGGAGCCGGTTGGGGTACCGTTCTCGACCTGTTTGAAAGTAAAGTGGAAAAATGAGCCTCTTGACGATACGGAGTGAGGAAGGAGAAATGCAGAGGGGAACGTACGGTGAAGAACGACGCGGCGATCAAATCCCCAAGGCCCGATGACGAAACGTAGGAGCTGACGCTGATTTGTATGCGGGCTGTCAGTACAACCAAAAGGATACTCAGGGTCACAGTGAGCGAAACGCGCTCACTTCCAGTGCGACGCGGCGGTGGTGGAGGAAAGGTTGGCTGGGGCCGCGAAGGAGCTCGGCTGGGAGAACAAGAGCCACGCGTAGCTGCATATAACCAAAAAACTTTGATCAGCCACCTCGCTCTTGCAATTCCCTTCCATTAACCCTTTTCATCATCTCGTGCTCCTCCTTCACATCCCCTCGGTCTCCGGGACCCCTCCCACAAGCCTGGCCCTCCTCCGCACGCTCGGACAGCAAGTTAAATTCCATTGTACTCACCGATGAGGACCAGTGCCAGCGATGGGTCCCGGTGCGGCGTAAGCGGTGATAACGTTTCCACCAGTGGGCTCAAAAGTCTCGTTTGCGCCCGAAGCCGCAGCTCCAGTAAGACCGTTGACCAAGAAATGGCGGTAGTTTCCCTCTACGTCTGGGTCTCCGAGCGAAGCAGCGTCTGCGAGAGTAAGAGTGTAGAGAGACGAGGAGGTGAAGGAGGAGGCGGTGGAGTTTGTCGGTGTCACAAACACCTGCGAGACGAAAGCGTCAGATCAGGAGCGCCGAGGACGTGAGAGGAGTGGAGAGTAAGACAAACGTCGGGCGCTGAAGATACTTGGTCTACTGTGTAAGCTGCTCCATTTGAGATTGTTCCGAATCCGTATTCGATGGTAAGGAGAGCGGTTGCCTTGAGTGGTACTCCAAATCCAGTGTTGCTGTAGGATTTTGAAAGTGATGCCGAGGAGAGGAGGGTGCGGAATGCATGAAGAGTAGGATGGAAAGCGGGCTGTTAGTTCAGCTCACTTGACTCGGAATGAACCAAGATTACGTACGAAGTTGATGCAAGGCCCGAGTTGACGTACTGAGCCTCAACAAGGGCGAGATCTGTCGCGGACGCAGTAGCTGGGATTTGAGCAACAGCACGCAAGGCGAGTGTAGAGAGAGCGACAAAGGATGAGATTCGGGACATGACGGCTTTGGAGTAAAGAGAGGAAAGGGTTGGGTTGGGGGTTCTGCGCGGAGGTTGGGAGACAAGCAAAGAATGTTGTCGCCGAGCTTGGCAAAGGCGTAATGCACCAGGGGCTCGGGTCGAACGCGCTCGGGTCGCTTTACTTTCTTTGTCCTACTTCCCCTTGACCCATTCCTCAAAAAGAGACACGTCCTGGACAAGTCGATGGACCACACAAGCTACAGTCATACGCCATTGGTGTCGCGACCCCGCCACACCTCCGATTTGCGTCTTTTAGATCGCGTCTTCAATCGCGTCTCCGCGACTTCGCAGCCGTCAACAATCAGTTTCTCACACCAACAAATCGCTCCCACCCGTCGATTGCGGAACAAGCTTTACGTTGTCGGAGAAGTATTGTCTCCGTTCTCCGACCTCTTCTTAGGGAGCAACGTCAGCCTTGCAACTAAAATCGCGCGTCGCGCTCCCCTTCTTCGACTTCACGAATCTGGGCACCTCGCGACCTCGAACGGCTTTCTCCAGATCCGGTGAGCACATCTCTGACACGACCTTTCTTTCCCACGCTGCCTGGTCGGAATTTGGAAAAACCCCTTGATCAGGCAGTGAGTTGATACTGTAGAGCGGTAGGAAACTGGTGTCCAACCAGCCTGGATGGTCTAGCGGTATGATTCGCCCTTAGGGTTGCGCTTCCTCCTTGCGGGGGAGTGTCTTCTACATGGGCGAGGTCCCCGGTTCAATCCCGGGTTCGGGCCTACCTGTTCTCGCCGAGTGCTTCCGTTGAGCGAGAATGGGGTTTTTTTCCTCTCGGCGTCGCGGACAGTGACCTACAGTGACTCGCGGACTGTTCTTTTGTTGATTCCGGCGGCTTGTCATGCAAGTGTTGCGTTGCACCACAGATTTTTCGCACACATGTGATCTTTGCATTATAACAGCTGAAGTGGTGACGCTGTCGACATTGCAAAAAGCAAACCCCGCCACCCCAAATCCATCTTGAGAGATCTGGCTGTCTTGGGAATGCGTATAATTAGGGGGACGAGCTGGGCTGATAACGTAGCAAGGTTAGTCGGCTCTGGAAATGAACAGTAGTCCTACTTACAAACACTCCTTCCTTCGCGAAGACATTTGAATATAATACGACCTCTCCTCCGCTATTCCTCTGTAGTCCCAACGGCCTTCTTCCACTTATTGATTTTCTCTGACCATTTCAGACGATGGCTACCATCGAGTGCCATCCATCTTTTTCAAAGGTATCGGCCCACGACTCCTCCAGCTCCCACTTTTGGGTGCGCCCCCGGCCTTCCTCTCCAACGACGGACCCGGCTTCTGATTCAAATCAAAGCGAAGCGCTTTTCCTCGCAGAGTGATCGGTGTGGTTTTAAGTACCTCCACCAATCGAGCCACATCCAACTCTTTGCTGAGCAATACGAACGCTGGACGAGTTTGGGACCTTCCTTTCGCTTCGGCCAGGGTCACATTGAGGATGTCGCTCGCCTTTATAGCGGGGGACAGAAGCTGCCGTACTTCCTCCTCATTAGCCTGGAAGTCAAGATTCCCAACGAAAAGCTGTCCTTGCGGGGGGAGCGTCGTGACCGGCGTATCCGCACCCAGCAACACTGGCTTGACCCATCCCTCATTCCTTACCCAATCCAATCTCGGTAGGTTCTCAATCCTCTTAACCTGCATCTGCTCTTCCTTCAACCTCCGCATAATCCTTCCAACGTCAGCGTCGGGCGCGAGGATGATTAACGCTTCTTGATCTGCTCCGCTGGGGAGCATGAGGATGTCGAGGATGAGGCGGGGTGGGATGAAGGCTTTAAGGATGTGTCGGAT
>JASZXU010000213.1:0-22377 GCA_035521515.1 Phenoliferia sp. Uapishka_3
AGGGGAGGGAGGGCAAAGGAAGAAGGTCCCGGTTTGAGTGGGCGACCGATTGTTGTCTGGAAGGACAATGGGGCGTCGCAGGGGCCGTGCGGTAGGCGTTGGCCGACCCTCGTTCAGTTCGCAGAGGCACAAAGGGCAGCAGTCGGAATAGTAGTCCACCCCTGTCGCCCACCAAGTCACTTCCTTCTTCGCCTGAACAGATCAGCACATCACTTGTTACAGTATCCCACCGCCTACGATGTCCAGTGTGCTGCTTGCTATACCTCAGCCGGCAAAAAGGCCATAATCGACGATGGCCAACCTGTGTGCGGCATCCGCAAAGACCTTTTTTGCCGTAGTCGAATCGATCTCTGGCCCCCCTTCCTCACTGACGGGGAAGTTTACGCACAAGACGAGGTCGGTGTTCTTTGATGGGAGTCGCCAGAGTGCCATCAGGACGAGGACTACGTCCGCTCGTTCTGGGGGGAGGTTGAATTTTGAGACTGTTTGTCGACCTGATAGAGTTGCTGGACCGAAGGTGGGAATGGATGTGTTGGAGGAGTTGTTGAAGTTTGTGGGGAGAGAGATTGACGAGATTGTTGCAGAGAGAGCGGTGTTGTCGTGCGCGAGCGAGTTAAAGTGAAATCTGTTCGTTAGAGCAGTGTAGTATGAGCATGAAAGGATGTACTTGGCCGAGTGTGGCAGGAGTTACCGGAGTGCGGCGTCGAGGTCGTCGACTGCACCTGACTCAGTCACAAGTTGTACGACTTCGAGAATAAAGCTCAAATTTGAGTCATTGTCAAGCCAGACTTCTTGACTGTCTGGCACTTGACGCAATTCACTGCAGCACGCTTTGGGTCAGCACACGTTGGCAGCGCGAGTGGAGTGGGTGGTCGCGCCTCGCGTCTCGGAGGTTTGAAGGAAGGATTGTAGTAATGGCACCGCCATATAATTGGACTGCTCGAGTTGCAGCTGGTAAGGTGATTGCCATTTTTGTTGTTTGTTGTCGGTTGAAATGAAGTGTCGGCACGGCGGGCACGGCGGACACCTGCGGACGCAGACCGCTTAACGCGCCGTCGTGAGACGCGAGTACATAAAACAAATGATCGCCGCTCGTTTCACATTGCGCTCCTCTTCTTTCCTCTCCCCCTTCACTTTTTCCTCTCTCCGCTTTCTCCTTGCCTCAACCTTTGACTGCGTGCACCTCCAGCAGATTACAAGAGAATTCATCCACACTGCGCCTTGCCGAACAACAGACCCAATAACCCATCCCAAAATGGCGTCAACTCAACTCACTCCCTACAACCCACCCACTTTCAACTCTCACTTCTCAACTTCACAACAATTTTCATCACTCCAACACCTTCCTTCTCCACCTCCAACGAGTGATGCTCGTCCTCCAGTCAGCACAAGTCCAACAGCCGGCACCAGCGCCGACATGAACGCCTTCACTCCTTCCTCCCAAAATCCTCTCATTCCAAAACGCAGGCGCAGAACAACTCAAGCAGAGCTCGCCATACTCGAACAGGAATTCAGCATAAACCCGCTACCAACTCAGGCAGAGCGAGCGAAACTAGCCCTTCGCGTAGGCATGACTGGTCGCGCGACCCAAGTTTGGTTTCAGAACAGGCGGTACGTTTACAAGCTTTCTATGTCCCCATATCAATAGCAGCTAGCGAGATACTGCTTCTCTTGTCCTCGACTTGATCAAGAAGGCGCGTTCGCGTCGCGTACTTTCCCTTCGCGCGCGCGGCCTGCAGTTCAGCGCGAGCTCGCAGTTTCCACAAATGCCCCATGCACAAAAACCCTTTCTTATTCCAACGTCCACACACTAAATGAATGCTCTTTGTCCATATCGTAGACAAAAAGAAAAGCGCGAAGCAGGTTCGTATCAAGGTGGAACCGGCAGCGGGACCACACCTTCGCCACCCAACAGCGCGCCAGACCCCGACGTCGACACCTCTGACGCCGGCGATTTTACTTTTTCCTCCTCCCCGGTTCCACGTCGTACTTCATCAGTCTACTTTCCCCTCCCACAACTCGGTACCGATACTTCAGCCTCGTTTGATACGATCCCATTTCTTCGACCTTCGCTCGAGATTTACGGAAACGTCAATGTTCCAACTCCTGCCGCACCTATGCGTACCACTACTTCCTCTCTTCCCGATAAAACCAACATCCTTCGGACTCTTCCTCCACCTCCTTATTCCATCCTTTCCACTGTCGCACCCCCCAAAAAAGACCTCAAACCTACGCAAGCTCCTCAAGCCGCACCCGCACCCCAACCATCGCACGCTGCCTTCATTCACCGCCCATCAGGAACCAGTATCATCGCCGCCAAAAAGCACGTCAAGAAACGTCCTCTCGGTTCGCACGCTCCACTCGCTCGAACTCCAGCTCTTTCCCACACTTTCGATTTCCCACCTTCCCCACCAAAAGGCTCAGCCCGGTCCGCGCCTTCGACTCTCAAGCGAAGAGATTCAACAGCTTCCACAAATTCAGTCGCTTCGAATGCTTCTACCCTTTTCTCCATGAATGAAGGCGGGAGAGCGAGAGTTTGGGTAGACGCGTTGGCCGGCGGAGCAGGAGTGGGCGACGCGATCGATCACGTGGTCGAATCCGGGGCGAAAAAGGCGCGTCGAACGGGAAAGGAAGATGAAGATCAAGTTTGGACGCATATGCCTAGCGACCTTCCATCTCCTTCCAACTCTCCGGCTCCTTTGACGAGAAAAATGATGAGAGCTCTCGCGGCGGAATCTTCGGGACTTGAAGCGCTCGCTTTTGCTGGATCAGAAGATTTGAGGAAAAAATCTTCGTCTTCTCCTCTTATGAATATGAACGGTCTGGTGGGGATGATGATCAATTCTGGAAAGAGGAAATCGGAACCGAGGAGTGAGATGCCGAGGAAACTTTCCTTGGCTAGAGATAAGGAGGGCTCAAGAGCTGGTGGAGAGGAGACTTGCGCTTTTACGGCGTTGGAAAGGAAAAGAGCGAGGATGAATGATGGTGGACTTTCGAGTTCGAGACCTATTCCAACGAGGACTAGGTCGACTCCCGCCCTGAGATTTGGCCCTCCTCACGCCCTCTCGCGCACTTCGTCTACAACCAACGTCCTCCCTTCCACCTCCTCCTCCTCTTCCTCGACTTTCATCAAAGAAGCCAAAGTCGACATCCACCTTAGTCGACGACCTTCCTCTTCCTCCACCGCCCTTAACAACAATAGCACCGGTGGCAAATCTCGAGTTTTCGCAGTCTGCAACCCGAACAACATCCCAGAGACGCTTTCCGATGTAGACGCCCCGTTCGAGCTCGAAGATGGAGAAGACACTGATTCGTCCATGGGTGAATTATCGTTTGGTTCGACTTCGACTTCGACGACGGTTTCAACTGTGGCTTCTTTGGTCGACTCGGAGAATATGATGGGGATGGAGAGTGAGAAGAGTGGGAATAGACTGGATGATGACAGGGAATGTGCAGAGCTGTTGTTGGGCTTGGGTGGGTTCTTTTGAGAGGGGATTTAGGGCGTGGGTAGGGCGTGGGATATGGAGGCGGGGAGGACGGCTTGTACATCATTGATAAGAGTACCACTACACAAACATACCAATCTGAGTAACACCCCAAGAGAAGAATAGACCGGTCAGCTCTGTCAGGATTTGTCCATGTCAAAAATATGATCCGAAAACGATCTCTGTCTCCGTTTCTCTGCGACCCTCAAAGCACTCCTCAAACTTATCCTGCAAATGTCCTTTTTCTTTTACAATACAAGATGCTATGGATGTACATACTTCTGAAGTCACTCTCTTCTCTCTGTGCCCGGTCCCCGCTATAAAACCCACATCACACAAAATCCGACCAATCCCGCCAAAATGGATCCTCCGAGACGTCGTCCAGCGCTCGAAGTCGAAGCGGTAATAGTAGGGCGAATGAGACCCGAAGCAGTCTTTGAGAGTCCTGAAGAGCTCGACATAGTCGATGTAATTGTTACTGCACTGGCTGTGGAGAAGACAGTTGCGGGTGTCGGGGAAGAAATCAGGGTCGAAGAAGTCGACGAGGAAGTCGAGCTGGAGCTGGAGATGAAGATGGATGTTGATGATGTTTTTTTCGTAGTGAAAGTGGTGGAGGAGGTGGAAGTCTCCTGGTCCTGGGTTGTTTGAGGTGTGCTGACTGCCGGCTCCGTTGTAGCTCTCGGGGCGCCCTCTGTTTGTGTAGGAGTTGATTTCGGGTTCACGACTGCATGTGTAGTTGTGGAAGTACTAGCGATGGTTTGAGTGGTTCCGAAGGATTTGATGGCGAATGGTCCGACGGAGGTGTAGATGTAGGTGGGGTTGTCAGAGTCCACGAGTCGAAGGAACTGTGAGCAAAATTTACGCAGTGTGAGGACGGTCGAGCAAATTTTGTGGGAGGATTCGGCTTACGTATGTTCCGGAAGATGAGGCGGTCATGAAGATTCCGGAGGGAAAAGTCAAGGCATCGTCCGACAAAGTCACGCCGGACGCCACTACGACTGAATTCAAATCACTGTAGAAAAGTAGATACGGCATTAGCATTACTATTCATCTTCTTCCTTTTGACTCTTTCCACAGAACTATGAACTCACTCTGCAGACTCGAGCAAAAGTGTGGCAACAACAGCGTCACCAGCCTGAGAGTGCCAGGTCATGCTTTCTCCTGCCGCGACGGCCCATGTCGTAGAAGCTTGAGGTGAGGTGAAGTAGATGGCACGGACTTGGGTTGAAAGGTGAAGGAGGGCTGAAAGTAGCGGAAGGAGGGCTGTAGAAGTGCGCATCTTGATGTGATGAACTCAGTGGCGAAGACGAAGACGCTTTGCTGAGAAGTGGGGCGTTGCGGGGGGCGAAAAAGGTGATAGGCGTTGTGATTTGGGGAGCAGAGGATTGAAGACGTCGAGCACAAAGAGGGAACGAAAACGAGGAACACGATGGAAGGGGAAGGCCTAATGAGCATTACGCGCCGAGAGAAGCTGAGACAAGAAAGATGGCTTGTCAAAGTGAGACGCGCCGTGGAAGGACACCGCTAGCGGGAGATGGCCCGCTGCTCTCGCTTTGAGTGCGTGTAGATTAATGTAGTGCTTGCTGGCCATCTGTCACAGGTGGGAGCTGATTGCGCGCATCGAAAGGGTGACTGAGATGATCGATGAGATCTGGGCGAATGCGCCACGGCCAGACAGCGATGGTAAGGGCGAGAAGCGGTATTGCACGTCACATTATTGGGTCAGCACCTACGAGGGACAATGTGCACCACTGAGAAGTGTAAGGCAGCCATTTTGATAGAACGCGATGGTCCATGGCAAAGCTGCAAGACTTGTTGACGCCAAATGACGACGGCTCGTCGGGCCGGCAATCGTCTTTCCGCCCAACACCCTCAACCTTGCATTTTCAGTATTTGCACTTTAACGGTGACACGCTGAATGTCCGCCTCCTCAGCCGATTCTGGGCCGGTGAGCCCTCCCGGTCCCAGATCGACATCCCGACCTTCCACTTCCCCTCCCACTGCTCGTTCTCCGCCCTCCTCCTACCCTCCTTCCCAAATACCCCGTCCTCAAACAGCATTGGAACGACTCGCAACCGCCCGCAAAGGTAAAGGCAAAGCCGAGCAATTGAATGACTTGCACACGGCAACATCTGCGGTGGGAGGAGAGGATGACGCCGCCGCTCAAGGGCCAGCGGGCCTCAGCTTTAGCGTTCGCTTCACGGAGGGGCAAGAGGATCTTGTGGATTTATGGGTTGGCGAAAGAGAGAGCGTTAGAGAGGTTAAGCGCAGGGTGCGTCACCTTCCGGGTTCAGCTGTCAACGGCACCGCTCACCAGACCTCGTCTTCCTCATTAGATCCGATTCCTAAGACCCACATTATCTCTCGACGGTCGCCCCCGTCGACTTCGCCTAATTCAACTCGGTCGCCTCCTCACAGATGGAACCTACCTGGTCCCATACACCACCAAGCTCCTCTCTCGTCGCGCCCAACTAGTTCGTCAAGAAACCCAGGGAAATGCAGAAGTGTTATTTGATGGAGTAACAGAAGGATTCGAAGCTGTACGGAGGGAGATCGCTTGGCCTGGAGGGGAGGGAGATGAGAAAAGTGGGGGTGAGGGGAAAGGAAAAGGAAAAGGAAAAGGAAAAGGCAAAGGCAAGGAGAGCGAGGAGTGGGCGGAAGGGATTGGCGGGGCGGAGGATAAGAGCGTTTGGTTACATTGTTCGGTTGGCGATGTGATGGAAGATGATGAGATCGAGGGCGAGAGGATACAGGTGCGCACTGACCAAAGCCTTTTCTTTCGCGTAAGGTAGGCACGAATACTGATGAAGTTCGCATTTGAAAGCAGACTACTCAAATAACACCGTTGCAAGGTTTCGATCGACTTCGCGATGCTGGGTTTTCAGACGAAGATATCGCGACGATGCGAGAAGAGTTTCGTGCGAGCAGTGCAGGAGTGCTGGCGACTGAAGACGGAGGTAGGCGCTTCTCTCGCTCTACCAAGTGCTGCTGAGAACCTTGGACTGACGTCAGACAATTGACCCGGTGTGTAGACGAAGACGAACATGCACGGGCGTTGGAAGATCAGTGGATGGAAGGTCTTGGAGGACAGCATGAAGGGGCGGCGGAGACGTCGAGTGAGTTTTCCATAAAATCCGCGCTTCGATGATCTAAACTACCTCCTTGGGAACGATCGAAGGCACCTCAAATCAATTTACTACTACACTTCAAGGTCTCTGTATTGGGTTCTTTGTACCCTTCCTACCGCTCTTCTTCTTCCACACAACTTTGTTCTCACAAGAGTAAGTCTTACTCGCTTCGCTGGACTTCGTTACGCCGAGGATGAAGCTGACTGGCTCATTCGGCTTTCAGGATGAAGATCAGCATCAGCTTGGGTCTGGGCATGAAGTGAGTTCTTGTTTCCTCCCGATGACATCTTGGTCCTCCCATGCTGACCGTCACATATGCAGTGTTGCGTTCGGAGCTGTCAGACTGCTCAATTGACGATGGCAATTCCGTTGGGAGTTGTGCGCGATTGCAATTGATTTTGACGACGTTATCTCCGAATTTGTAGTGCTGGCGATCCTCCAAGTTGCATTTTTGGCTGCACAGACATTCGAGATGTTATAGCGAAGTGAGTCCCCACGAGACTATCTCACCCTACAATCCTCTCTTTACCGCTACCTTTCACTTTCACACTTACTTACCCTTTGGGCCTCCAAACCTCAAAGGTGAGTTCTCTGTTCTCATCCCTTTGATCTACAGACTTGTTGACCTGACGCTGAGACCACCCGCTTGCAGCACGAGCGAACTGACTTCTTACTCACACCGCTCTTTCAACTCAAGTGACTGAAGGAGCCAAGGAGCTTCCCTTTCCTTCCTTTTCGAAAGGCCTTTCAACAACTCCCCAATTCGATCCTTCTGCCTCGCGCTCCGACTTCAGTTCCTTTCAACTGGCCCTGGTTGATTTCTAGAAAATGGCCAACTCGAGAGCAACTTCTACGTCAGTTCTCTTCCCTTACACAATCAAGAAGAGAATGAAGACCTGATGCTCATCTATATCAACATATAGCATCGAATACGAGGCGCCCACCCACCTTGATCCTGGCACACAACGTCGAAGTTCGACATCCTTTTCGTTCCTCCCATTACCCAGCACGGCCGTGCCACCTTTTTCATACTATCACAGGACCATTCCGAACTTCCCCAATTTGGTGAGCTGACCCAAAGTCGCTTTACCTCACTTCAGAGACGCTCGCGCATGAACTCATATTCGGTTTTGATGAGTGGATAGCATCCGATGAATAAATCTGCAAGAGTTTTCGTCTTGATAGTGCTACCTTTGCTTGGGATCTGTGCAGTCTTGATCGCTGGGTTGCAGCAGGTAACGTTTCATGTTCTTTTTCTCCTCTTCAGGCAGCCAAATACTCACTTGGCCTTACACACACTTACTTGCAGTCCTCCATTGCTTCCTCCACTAAGTCCTTTCTGCACCTCAAATCTCGCCTTTCTCTACCCGAAACCTATTTTTGCCCGCTCGTCACCTCCCCGCGTCCCTCCTCGCCTTTCACCCTGAACTCGCTCTCACCATATACCTTTCTCTCATCCGCGATAGCTGAATTCAATATCTCCCTCGCCTACGATTTATCAGCATGCAACCAATTTCGTATAAAAATCACAAGGACCGACCCGGGTGTTTGTCGACAACAACATCTTTTGTGGGGAGAGATGGTGAGCGAGGATAAGGCGGTGAGGTACTACGTAACGAGAAAGTTGGGACCAGACACGTTTTATTTGCGAGTCGATGGAGCGGAGAGATATGCGGTTAACGAGCCGGTGCAGGTGGGTTGCTTTGCGCTTTTTATCTTTCTGTCACTGTTGTTCTTGGTTTCTATTTTTTCATACTGATATCCTGTACCTATTTTCAGTATGACCCAGACGAATGTTCATACCTTTTCGACTTCCGATTGAACACGCCTGGTGTCGTATGGCTGAATGCCCATCGGATGTTTGAAGTGAGCCTCTCCCCTCTCCATTTTTCTCTCAGATCCTTTTCTCAAGCCCTAGTTTCTGTCTCGCCTTCTACAAAGGGCTTTGAAGGTTATTCAGAATGGCAGACGACCCACTCGGAGCATCTAAATCCCAAAGTGCAGAGCCTCCTCCCCCAATCTCTCCAACTCGACCTGTGCTTCAACAAATGCACTTCATATGTATCTCCTCTCCACAATCAGAAGAACTACGTCTTCAATCCCTCAATATCACCTACAGTCAAGCCATCCCTCCTTCCAATTTGTACCGGTCTTGACCCGGTATCTGGTACCTTTGTCGCTGCTTCCCTACTATCCATTATCTGGCCGGCCGTGGGACTTCCTAGAGATAGTGCTGATCGTCATCCGACCGCTGTAATGTTTCTCTATCAGCGTATAATGTCCAAAAATTCATTTGCTGACGTTTGTTGGCTCGCGCTCTTCGCAGGGTATTTTTGACTTCGTGCCCACCGGTTGCCGGTTCCAGCATCATGGACTCAGGTTTCAGGATCATAGAATGTGTGGAGAGAGAGATTCTGGAGTTTTGTTTGTTGGGGATAGTCACACACGCGTCGTGCATGACACGCTGGTAAGCTTTTCTTCAACGCCGCAATTTGACCACTGACGCTGGGTTACCCTACTCTTTACAAAGATCCATCGATTGGGTGGTGATGATAGCTACCTCGGATCTTCTCCAAAAGATTCGGAAAAGCAGTGGGCGTTGGGGAACCTTCGAGTTGTATGTTTAAATTCGGAGGGTGTACATACAATCGACGTCCAAGGGCGTCCTATTTTGCCACGCTGATCTCGCTTTTGTAATATGCAGAACTTCTCCTGGTTCGTCTGGAATGAAGCCTGAATAATGAACAAACTTCTGCTAATGATGACCTTGCATCAAATAGGGACCCTTATGCAGACTATGTGGACACCGTTGATTGCTCAAATATGCGAGATTTCAACTCGGTAGTGGTGTCGTCAGGATCGTGGCAGGTACGTACGAGAGTTTCTTCATACACCATTATGTATCACATCTAGAAAATTATTTTCCAACTACTAGGCCGGAATGTCCCCCGAAAACAACCCAACAGCCGCCTTCGTCATCCATATGTCGCACGTCTTCTCGTCCTGGCCGCGAATCCTGGCCGAATGTCACCCGAACGCTCCACCACCTACTTTGGTCTACCTCAACATTCCAGCTTTTGCAACTCAACACGGTATGCCCCTAATGATTTGTTCGTAGGAGGCGCTCATGACTGACCTTTGGTCGTGAGTAGCTCACTTTCACTTAGACCTACGCACGATGCCCCGATTGGAGCACTGGAACAAGATTGTGTCAAAGCTCGCAAGAGAGAATAGGTGGGCAGTTGTGGATGTATTTTCCCTGACTAAGCCACATGCGATTGATACCTACGGATTAGATGGAACTCACTGTATGTTGTCTCCAAGTCGGTGCGAGTTGATGCTCACACCCCCTCCTTCTTCAGATTTGAAGACAGATGCTATCAGTAAGTACACTTTGATGATACAGAATTGCCACCTTTGCTGACATCTGCCTTGCACAGATCCCATTGTCGATGAAGTGATACAGAAACTTGGTATCTGTGATAAAGCGTAAGTACGGTGATGCGTAACAAAAAAGGTGTAACTTAACCTTCAAAATTTACATCACCCACAAAAAGTCTGACTCATCACCTCATGCTCACCATGCAGATATTTGTATTTATTAGCTGATGGAGAAGTTGGCATGCAGAGCGCCCGCCGCCAGCTCTGTGATTTCAACCTATTTCTCAGCGAGCTGCCTCGTTCCGGGCGCAGACACTCAAGCACAAGCAGCACCAATTGTGCTGGAAGTAAGAGCTGAAGGTCTTGCGCCACGTTCGTGAGAACCGTTGCAGGGCCAACTTGCATCTCGTACCCAAAAAAAGCGCCCCCCATCTGTCGAAGTCAAAACGCGGTTGGATGTGATAAGTGCATAGCTAGTCCATTATTCAAGCTCATCTTATAACGTAGGCTATCACCGAAAATAACTTTATAAAACGAGAGTTTCCCAGTGCTTTAGCTCAATCCAGCCAGATGATCATAGGCCCATAACGCCGACACCGCCACCAATCAGCAATACTCGTTTACCCTCGTGACTCGTGAGCCTTTTACAATATCAAGTTTATGTATTCGGACTGATTATATGAGGTGAAGGGCAATAAACCTGACTGGGGTTACCTCGGAGTCACTACTGCCTCTGCGCCAGCCCGACTTTCACCCGCTGTGACTGAGGTGTCATGAGCAGTGAGTCTTTGTTCGTGTGAGACTAAGTCGATTCTGATTCTTCAATGCCGCAAATGGTGTGCTGCAATGGCATGTACTCGAGACAGGCTCTGGCAGCTCGCGGAGATACGGCGCAACGTTGTACCAGGCCCCCTCGCTTGGGCTCGCCCAATCCGCATCCAATATTCTAAACAAGCAGTCAAGCTTTCAAAACTCTGAAATACAGCCTGTAAGACTTATTCCCTTGCCTCCCTACAGAGCCCTGTTCTTTTCAATCTTCAAGCCTCATGGTGACTGAGCGGTTACCGACTAAAGACAACACGATGTAACACTGCGTTGGTGATACAGTCTGAACCTAGTAGCAATACTAGGATGCTAGTTCCAATATCTAATGATAATACAACTGTCTGGCCAGTTGTTGTTGAGGCTGCTTTTACAGATTAACTAGACGCTTGTGAGAGAGAAATTTTGCATCTCGTCCTGGACGCGCGACCTGTGCACCTCGCCTACTGATCAAGAGGGACATTGTGCCCCTACCCACTCAAGTCCCACAGGAGCTGTCTAGACCAACAGTAAGACTTGACTTGCCGCTAGCCCGTGCACATTCACAAAGGTTGCATAGTCTGGACTTTTTCCCATTCCAACGTCGACGATGTTCGCAACTTCCAGGCACTCCGGTGATACTGATGTATCGTGAGAGTAACTCCGAGGATCTATTTTGAGCTTAAAATCACAACTTGTATCAGTCTCTGTGTGCTGCATCTTCTTCTGTCCTCCCCCACGCTACCCTGTGCTGTACCAGTGTCGACCATGCGGTCTACGGTTGTCGCCCTCGCACTCTACTTCACATCCTCCGCACTTGGACAGACTATATTGCAAGCTTACGGTCCATGGACCCACGACAACTGCTACGAAGATAACCCCTACCGCGCATTGCCAAACCAGCTCCACCCGGAGAGCCTGCTCAGCGCGGCAGCATGCCTTGATTTGTGCTTACAAGCAGGCTACTTGGTCTGTGGACTGCAAGATGGGTGAGCTTCATATACACTTATCCAACTTTCCAGACCACTAACACTTCATTGTAACTGAACAGGGGCCAGTGCTGGGCCAACAATGCGCAAAATTATGCAAACGTTCTCGACTCGTCGAGGTGTCAAGAAAACGTTTGCCCCGATGGAGCCAACTATTGCGGTGGCTCCTACTCTAACCTGATTTATAACAGAGCACAGGTGAGCCTCTGCCGCTTTCTCAGTCCCCGTTCCAAAGGTAATGAGTATACTAAACTGTTTTCACCTAGAATCAGCCGGGTGCGGTGACGCAGGCGAGTCCAGGCTCTACATCTCCGTACTAATTTCAGAGACTTGGAAGTGTACTAACATCATATATTTAGACAATCACGCAGACAGTCACTCTCCCGGTTCAGACAGACACGCAGGTCCGCACCCCGGTCCTTGAACGATCTGTGAACTGCCTCCATGTTCTCACCCTCCCACTTTTTTTTCCGCCTGATTCAGACTCAAACTTCCACATTATCGCTTACTGAGATCGATTCGGTATTCACCACAAGCACTCTTACTCTTCCAGCTGAGACGGATACTCTGGTTCGTCGCCTTCACTGTGTCTGTCGCTCAATTTCACTGATCAACCTCGAATTCTTCTTCCTTCCAGACCGCAACGATCTCTTTCACCGAAACAGATTCTGTGACCGCCACGAGCACATTTACTCTCCCAGTTGAGACGGACACTCTGGTTCGTCACCTTCGTTGATTATGTCACCCAAATTCACTGACTAACCCTTTTCTTTTCTTCCAGACAGCAACTATCTCTTTCACCGAGACGGATTCCGTCACTGCCACAAGTTACGTTACTCTCCCAATCGAGACGGACACACAGGTGCGTCGCTTCGCTCAAACCGAGTAATACCTCCGCGTCAATCTCACCACCATCTCACTTTGTGCAGACTCAAACCCAGTCGTTCACCGAGACCGATTTTATAACTCAAACGAGCACGACAACCAACTTCGTGACGCAAACACAAGTTAGTACCGCGACGTCAATTTTGACGAGTGTCCAAACATCGATCACCCGAATTTCCGTACCCCTCACTATCCCCACAACCATCCGTTCGACTATAATTCTACCTCTCACTACAACCTCAACCCTCCTGAAAACGACTACCTTCACCTCTTTCAAAACAATTGCCACGCCTTCAACCGTGAATATTCCGACCACGGTGACAAAAACCTTTACATATCCAACCACAATCACGAAGCTTTCGACTACCACCACAACAGTTTACAAAAACGCGGTGCCCACGACCATCTACCGAACCATTCATAACTAGGAACATAGCGCAAAGGGCAAGATATCGGTGTACGTGGATTCTTTTGGATCAAAGCCACATGAAATGAAGCTCAGCTCACAGACTCTTTGGAATGCTTCACAGCTTTCTTTCATACTTATAAAACACCATTCGTAGGGATTCTGACGTGGGCGCCCCCGCCGGCGAGCTTTCAATATCAAACGATGCAGCTGAAATTGTGACCCAAATTCTCCGCAAACCCACTTCTGGAGCTGATCATCTCCTAGCCTCCACTTTGAGTCCATCAGGGTCCCACTTAGGTGCACTTCCTACAGCTCCATTTGCTGATGCTTGCTAGCAGATTCCAAGTTGCAGCGACAATGGGATCTGTGCAAGAAACGTTATTCAATTGGCCACCCTTCCAGCTTGATTCATTTTCGACGTCTGTCTTCCCAATATACTTGGTGCTGCTAACCGAAGGCATTGCGCCACGTTAATGAGGACGGATGGAGGACGACTTGCAACTCGCACCTCGAAGAAGCGACCCCCCGGGTATTGAAAAGTGGTCTGGATGTTGTAAGTGTGTAGTAAATTACTCCAGGTTTATCTTAGAACGTAAGCTATCACCGGAAATAACTCTGTGGAAAGCGAAATTACAAGTCAGTGCTTGAACCTCGGACAAGACGGCGCGGCAACAAAACGGTACGAACCTGCTGGGAAACCTTTTTGTAATTCTCTCCGGATGATGGTGAGACCTGCGTCCGCAAACACTTTCCTAAAGACCTTATCTGATCTGTACGCAAAACCAAGAAGCACGAGAGCTTCATGAGAATGACACCCGAACCGCGAAACCGGGCGAAGGCTCACCGAGTAATTGAGCTATCGTCGTCGTCAAATAATGAACCCCTTCCCTCATCCGCGTCGTCTTTGCAAACGTT
This sequence comes from Phenoliferia sp. Uapishka_3, assembly GCA_035521515.1. Classification (NCBI taxonomy): domain Eukaryota; kingdom Fungi; phylum Basidiomycota; class Microbotryomycetes; order Kriegeriales; family Kriegeriaceae; genus Phenoliferia; species Phenoliferia sp. Uapishka_3. The sequence continues at coordinate 13,994 of JASZXU010000213.1, forward strand.
CTCTTTGAGAACGATGTAGCCTTCTAAGCCGAATTCGGTTCGGCGTAACGCTTTTTGACTTCGTTGAAGGAAGCTAACGAGCTCCGCGTCTGATAAGTGACCGATACACCATTGTACCATCACCTACGACACGGGGGTAAGTGATGCGCCCATAGAAAGCGATTCAAACAGCTCAAACAATTCGACGACTCACCACATCATAACCATCCTCTTCTGGTGTTTCTGACGTCGCTTGAGGCCAGCTCAATGCCTCATCTCCAAACCTGCCCACCTCTACGCTCTCCCCTCCCTCCAAAGCGACTCCAGGAATTCTCGGGTCAAAATATTGTAAACCGGCCAACCACATCCTCACTCCTTTCCCTCCTTTCCCTCCATCTTCTTTTCCCTTGAGCAATTTCCACCCTTCCTTCCCCGCTTTCGTAGCATCTTCTTTCGCCACCTCCACAAACTTCGACACTGGCTCCACGAGATCGATTCGGTCGAATAGAGGAAGGAGGACGGTGGAAGTTACTCGACCGATACCAGCGCCGCAATCTAGGGCGCGGAAAGAACGTTTGGGAGAGGTCGGAGTAGGTTTGGCCTGTGGGAAGTGCGAGTTAGGGAGGGGAAGAGGGCGGCACCGAAAGCGGTACGAACGTGACGGTGTGGAGGTACTATTGTTGATAGCTGTGGTAGAAGGGAGAGGAGAAGCATTCGGGTCATGGCAGAGTCGAGGCGTGGGACGGAAGTTGCTCTGGAGGCAAGGTCAGTCAATGCGAATGGGTTGGGTGCCGTGGAGAGGTTTGCAGGTGGGGCCTTACGGTCCAAAGCCACCGAGTACGCCATCAACCTGCACAACACAAATGGGGTTAGAATTGTGTGCGGACGTTAGTTGAAAAGGAGCTTGCAGTTGCTGGAGTGTTGGCCCAGTACTCGACTCCATGTTGGAAATCTGGCTTCAATACGTCCATTTCGTGCCTGATAGTCTCTGTGAGGTGAAGTTGGTCGTATGAAGGGACGAAAAGAGCTGAAATAAGTCGGCCAAGTCGTACCGCGAAGTGACCGGAAGATCGGCCGGTGCGCCTTTCGCTCTCAGCCCTTACCACATTCACCTCAAAATGTCAATTCGACACTCGACTTTGCTACTAAGGAGGACTGCACTCGCAGGTGCCCTACCGAAGAGTGCTTTCCGAGTTGGGCCCATCGTTGCCGCCCAACGCCGCACTCTCTTCGGCTTCTCATCAAAGAAGAAGGATGTAAAACCATCAGCACCTCCACGTACGCCATCCAAGTCCTTTCCTTAGTCCCTCCTCGCTACTGACGACCTATTACGATCCTGGCAGCCCTCCTGGAGCAAGACGATCTCTTCCACCCACTCTCCAAGTCTCCCTTCCCCGAAATGCGCGCAAAGGGCGAACGCATAAAGGCACTCGCCTACTGCCCAGTATCACTTGACAAGTACGGCGAGAAAGTTCACGTCGCTTTCGAAGACCCGGATTGTGGGTTCCCGACTCATGCGAGCGAGGAAAGGTGGAGCGAGGATACGGAGAAGGGGAGGTATTGGCCTAGGCTGCGCGAGGCAAACGAGGACGAGCACGATCTTAGGAGTGGCAGGGAAATGACGGAATTCACTTTGCCAGGTAAGCTGAGCTTTGGCTTTGGCTGGGGTGCAATTCTGTTGGGCATGGGTCGCTGACTTCGGCCTCGTCGATCCGCGAAGGCGAGCAAGCTTACGAAGAGGCAGTCTCGATGGGAAATTGGGATGTATTCCTTTACACTCGTGGTTTCGCTTCCATCGACACTGAGCGCTCAAGACGTCACGTCTCGAAACTCCTCACCTACCCTCTCTCGATCGCCTCCGTCATTCACGAGAACAGTCCTTACACTCTTCGCAACTCGCGGCTCTTACCAGAAGGTCTTCGTTCTCTCGTTGGTTCGTGTTTACACTTTGACCTTCGCTCTGCACTATTTCTCACAAAGTATCACCCTCCACAACAGCCCTCCGCCAAGCTCTTCACCCCGCCGTTCTCGAATCCAAAGACATCCGACTCTCTCGTCCACCCGTCCCCGTCCGAATCTTCATCCTGGGAGCCCGAGCCGAATCCTCTCTCCCCTCCGACGTCCTAAAACAACTCTCTCACGTCTTCCCTCGCGCGCCTCTCCACCTCTTCTTCATTGGTCCCGAGGCCATCCTCCCTCCTTCCTCCATCACCGATTCATCTGTCTACGGCGTTCCCTCGCACACCAAAATCTCCAACGAAAACCTAACTCTTACTACTCTCAAATGCGACTATTCCGAGATCCACGATTCCCTAGGACCCTTCGATCCATACCTCGACGTCTTTTTCGCTTTTTCGCCAGGATTCGGTTTCCCAGCTGAAGATGGCTCTGGCCGAACTCAGCTCGAGACAAACTGGTTGAAGGACGTTTTGTCAATTTTGGAGACGAAATGTGCCCTGTTCTGTACCGGGTTCTCGCCGAGTGATGTGGAGAGGGATGTGGTTGCGCTGGATAAGAGTGAGGGGATCAAAGGAGAGTTTGATTGGCTGTTGACGCCGGGGGAGAACGTTTTCGGGAGTGAGAAGTGGGAGGTTGCGGAATTTGATCCGAGAGTGGCTGTCAAGACTAACTGGGGGATTTATGGGATCAGGTAAGTTTGCTTCTGTTCTTTGTGGAAAGAGGAGGGATCTGATGATTGAATTTTGCAGAGGAAAGCGTTATGAAGTGCGGGAGGATGAAGTTCGCGAGTAATAGTTTGTTGGAACGGCACGACGCAACCACTCAGAAACATATCAGACAGTTTTGGTCGTTGCAGGTTCTCAGCTGTGTTCCTCCCATGGGCAGACTTTCGTAGGCACCGTCCGTACTGAGATCCCTCAAGCTTGGTCAGGCCGTCTGCGCGAACTTCTGCCTTGGCAGATGCGCGTGCAAACGAAATCGAACTCTCGGTCAACAGATCTGACGCGCGCCTGCTCCTTCTTTCTTCCTGCCACACATTTCCATATTATCAGAGGGCACTTGGGGTCGACACGGATTTCCATCATTCATTCGACATACCTCACCCTACTCCTCCCTGACGAGTGCCATTCAAATTTCACCTAGCAGTGGCGCTGTGACGAAACGCTCGCCACGCTCGCCGCTTACAGCTATCTTGCGGAAGGAGATTGAGCAGAGTGCACAAGGCAATCCTAGGTGGCTGAAACTAGGCTGGCGAGGAGCCAAAGCTTCGAATAGATGGTTTCGGACGATCATTGGCGGAATGTGAGTTGATGTGAGCACGAGATGCGGCGCCGCACGGTGCTGTCGTGTGGGGAAAGGAGGGACGGACGCCGGTACGAACATTCATTTTGTCGTATTTGAGCACAGCTGATGAGGAGGAGAGGCATCAAATGTAATCTTGTAGCGGCAGGCCATGTATGCAAATGGAAACGATGTGCTCCACGGAAAAATATCGCTCTGTCGCAGCCCATTTCCACCGAGCCCCGTCACCTCTACGCTCGACCCGGGAAGAAACTTCGACGAGCTTCGGTGGCGAAACGAGCGGCACCATTGGGCACGAGCGAGGAGAGCGACCCAGCTCGCCGAGCGAAATTCGAAACGGAGTCAGGGGGTTAAATTCTGATTACCAATCATCCGCAGGCGCCTCGCGTTTTTGAGTCGCCCAAAATGTTGGGGTTTCCGTTGGGCTCTCGAACAAATCCCGTCTCGTTCCGACGGCTTTATAAAACCCTTCGAAGGCTTACTTCTTCTTTCTCAATCCGCCATCTCGCAAGTCCCGACCCTACATACTACATCTTCATCTCCATATTCATTCGCTTCAGTGCGCGACGCTCCCCAACCACATCCCTCCCGAGCTCCGCGATCATGTCGGCCGTCACTTCGGCATTAGCGTCATCCCTCGCCACTTCCGACCTCAAGTCGAATGTAGCACCACTTCGCATGCGTCACCCAGATTACACCAAGGGTGATGCACCAGAGTCCGAGTCTTCAGGCGACGAGTACTCGGATGGCGAAGGCGAAACTACCGCCGTCGAGAGCTACGCAGATGACAACTACGTTCGACGAGTATTGTCGAAAGAAAAACCTCTTCCTCCGATCACACTGAAGAACTGGTACAAGGAGATCAATGTCATCTCGTGCCTCGCTTTGACCGTCGTGCCCGCTCTCGCGTTTTATGGAGCGATGACTACAAAGGTTCGACTCCCCACTTTCATCTGGGCTGTCGTATAGTGAGTAGTTCTTTGAGCTTCATCAGATTATCTCTATGTGCTTACCATTCTCACTTCACAAGTTACTTTTTCACTGGCCTCGGTTCGTCTCCGTTGCGTTTCGCAATTCTCGCGAGACATTGGCTGACATTTCACAATTTATCCAGGTATCACCGCTGGTTACCACCGTCTTTGGGCTCACCGAGCATACACTGCGTCCCTTCCACTCCAATACTTCCTTGCCCTCGGCGGATCCGGCGCCGTCGAAGGGTCCATCAAATGGTGGTCCCGTGGCCACCGCGCCCATCACCGCTACACCGACACCGACCTCGACCCGTACTCTGCACACAAAGGTCTCCTATGGTCGCACGTCGGTTGGATGATGGTTAAGCCTCGCCGAAAGCCAGGAGTGGCAGATGTTAGCGATCTTAGCAAGAACGAGGTCGTCATCTGGCAGCACCGCTGGTACCTGCCTCTCATCATCACTATGGGTTTCCTTTTCCCTATGGCTGTTGCCGGTCTCGGATGGGGAGACTGGAAAGGTGGATTCTTCTTTGCTGGAGCGGCTCGTTTGATGTTCGTACACCATGTGAGTACTTGAGTAGTTTTGAGGACGACGTCGATATAGTGGCGTCCGTTGGGGATCGGTCAGCTGACCTCTTTTACTTGGCAGTCTACTTTCTGTGTGAACTCTCTTGCCCACTGGCTCGGAGAGACTCCTTTCGATGACAAGGTTAGTCCTATTGCAAGACCTAGCGCACGACAAGGTATTTACGGCGAGTATTTTCCGATGCAGCATTCTCCTCGCGACCACGTCCTCACCGCTCTCGTCACTATCGGCGAAGGCTACCACAACTTCCACCACGAGTTCCCCCAGGACTTCCGAAACGCCATTAAATGGTACCAATACGACCCGACAAAGTGGTTCATCTTCTCAGCCTACCTTCTCGGTCTCGCCTCCCAGCTCAAGGTCTTCCCGGATAACGAGATCAAGAAAGGTCAATTTGCTATGAAGTTGAAGGAGCTCCAAGCTATCGCCAAGGACGACATTGTATGGCCTACTCAGTCGAACGATCTTCCAGTCATCTCGTGGGACGAATGTACGTTTTGACAGTCTCAAGTCTCTTCGTGCTGCCGCTGACTTCTATTCTCAAAACAGTTCAAGTCGCTGCTCAGGATCGCCCTCTCATCGTGGTGTCTGGTTTCGTCCACGACGTTTCATCGTTTATCGACAACCATCCCGGTGGACGTCACTTCCTTACTTCCCGCCTCGGAAAGGATGCTACCACAGCTTTCTACGGTGGAACTTACGACCACAGCAACGGAGCCAACAACATCTTGGCGTCATTGCGAGTTGGATGCATCGAGGGAGGCTGTAAGTTTAGAAGCCTCTCATCATTCTTCAAGCAATACTGACCTCGATTTACTTCAGACGAAATTGAGTCGCTCAAGAAATACTCGGAAGTCATCCAGTCCCTCCAAGTCTCGGGTGGAGATGGAGTCGCCGGCAAGAGCGCCGATCTCTCAAACGGTGCCCCAGTTCGTCGCACCATCGCCATCAAGGGTGACCCCGCCAAGGCCGGAACACCCATGGGCGCCCTTCCCTACGTCGCTCGATTTTCTGGCACGGAGCTCCTCGCGGGGCTTTAAGGGCGTTCGTTTTGTTCCTCGGGCGACAAGATTGTGGGAGATGGCTGTACTTCCTCCTCATATCATTTCGCCCGCTTCCTTTCACTACCCTTCCGCTGTAGCTCTGTACCTCTTTGCACGATTTTCGTTGATACGACCCCCTCCTCTCTCCACACCAGTGTTAGACTACGTTTTCAATCCCAGATAGCCAATTCTTCTTAGCCCATTGTTCTCATCAGTGAAAAGCACACAACATACGCATTCTACGTCTAGTTACTGTACTCGAGAATGAAGGACTGCATACAAGACTTTCTCGCGAATGCGGACACACTCAACTTTTACCTGAAGCTTCTCGCGGTGCAGGGTTGCGAGCGAGATCATCGATCAGTCCCGAGACTTCCCACGGAATATTGAATTCTATACGCTCTACAAAGCGCTAGACTCAGGACGGCGTTGAAAAACTGCTTCTTAACTTGTGCAGCGTTGGACGACGAATTGAAAGCAAATGTCTCCGAATCCGGCCCCCTATGCGCACGGTCCTTCACCAGCGTAAGTTTTGAGACCACCCTCTCCTCCAACCATTGCCGCCCATCCGCCCCACCCCGTATCCACTCAATAGTCAAGACCATGGTTCCACAGCCGCTTTCCTGGACCGGACCGTCCGACCCCCGTCTCGTCGACCCAACTATCGCGCTCGAGTCGGATGAACCGGTCCCAGCTCTCCCTTTCCTTCGCAACACAAGTGGACGCCCGTGGAAGCAGGCACACGGAGCCACTGTTCGTACTCAAGCACCGAAAGTTGCTGCTGGATCCGCTTGGACAAAGAGGTTGGAATTGAGAAAGAAGGAGGATGCGGTCAAGAAGCTTGAGAAGTGAGGCTGGGCTGCGCGTTTTCGAACCTGCATGCAACATAGCGCTGACATGTCGATTGCTTTGTCAGGGATATGAAGGCGGAAAAGGCGGCTGAAGTTGAGAGGTGCGCTGCCTGAAGGCAAACGAATACAAGTGAAGAGAGTTCTGACCTGGGTGTGATCCCGCTGCAGGAAGAGGGCAATCACAAAAGAGCGCAAGGACAAGATGGCAGAGAAGCTTCGATTGGAGGAGATGGCTACTAGGGTGAGCGTGCCTTCTAGACCCGAATGGGCGCATTTAACTGACGAAGCTGCACTATACAGATGAGTGCAAGGAAGCTCCAAAGGTGCGGCGACAGCTTGCGCCTTGCCAAGGCTCTGTGGCGTCACACTTTCGAGAAACTGATACGTCTTTGATTTTCTCGTAGGATGAAGAAGCGCATGGGTCGCTCCAAGCTTGTCGCCCAGTGATTTCGTCGTACCATACCTCCGCTGTTCCACTTGTAACTGCTACAACACGTTCCCCTTCCACTTCGGCGCCTCAGGTCTCACTCTGGCCACAAATTAACAGAGCGTTCGTGATGCATGCCGTACATTCGGATGGGCGCGAGTCACGAGGTTGATTAGGCCACTGGATGGAAAGTCGTCGCAAGTCTAGTCGTCCAAATTCGCTGACGCTTTTAACTGCGGCCAATTAATGCTTTCGCGCTCATCTGAAAAGGCTTTGATGAACTTCCAGCCCCGAAATCTGGCTAAAGCATCCTGCCGCCTTCATTCGCGCAATATCCACCACAAGGAATGTACATCGAGTTCGCGCGTTGGGGGGGAGAAGAAGTGAAGAGATGTCATGGGTATCTCAGCTGGTGGATGCACTGTTTCGTGCTGATGCAGAAAACGAAATGTGAGCCCAGAGAGACAACCGGACACCTCTTCTGCACGAGCACGCTAAGGATACTTCACCCAGTAGACGCACTTTACACCTGAGAATCCTTCCAATCTCTTCTACCCCTCTCATGTCAAACTCCAACTCTGGTAGACCGACCCTTCTATCGAACCCAGTTTGCTCCGACGCTGCTGAACGTCTACCCATCCCGACGTCGTATCCGCCTCGAAAACCTCATCTGGTGGGGTCAACGCTCCTGCGCTCACTCTCAGCTGCTTAACATACTGAGCAGTATTTGTGTACACGTGAGGTGAGCCCACTCGCGTCGTGTGTTCTTGCCATGTATTTTCGAAACGCAGAAGCTTTGACAAGGCCGCATCGAAGTCGCCGAAATAACCTTTGCGTGGTGCGAGGACTGACGGTCGAGTATGAGAAGGTTCGGATTGGGGCGAAGGGATGATTGCGGGAGATGCAACGTTGGAGCTTCGTGGGCTGTTGCTGGATAGGGCGGGCGAGGGGAGCTGAGTCGGAGTGTACGATGCCGGCGAGGAGACTGAACCCGTCAGGCTATCCAGTAGCTGAGATAGCGCTCCGAGTGTTTCTTTGAGTTGCTGGATCTCGAGTCGTGCCGCATCAAGCTCCACCTTGAAGTTGCGGCTAGGTTGTGCCTCTGTCCACACGCAGGGTACGCCCTGGGTGCACAATCATAATGGTCAAAGGGGGTCAAAGTACCGGGAAGGTTTACATCTGAGCTCACTCGTTGGATACAGGCAGTACATTCGACCGTCCTCCAGCAGCGCACTGAAATCAAAGAAAGGGTCAGCGATGTCAGGG